>JAAAQI020189330.1:0-22119 GCA_011800005.2 Stichodactyla mertensii
TCACATTAATCATTGTAAAGCGCCTTTGATTATATCCACATAGAAAAGACGCTATATAAATCATAAATCATTATTAAGTTACCTAGTAACGTGTATACACTAACCTGATCGCAGGATAATGCTCTTTGGTGAGTTACTAATTCCCAAGACAACTATTCGTTCAATCCAGGCTTTAGTGATAAATGAGGTATTGGGTTTGACATTTCTGTGAAAAAAGAAACAAAATTCTTTACTCTTTCTCTGAGCAAAGCCTTGTTCGAGGTACAAATACTTGCAGTACAAAATGGCCGTGAATAATGCAGCATTCTGATTGGAGGATGAAGCAGCCACGCCTCGCTTGGTGATTGGTTCGACGCTTGTTGCCTAGAAACGTGATATGCACTCGGGTGGATGAAGGAGGGAAAAAGAAGAGAGAAAGATGAAACAAAGGAAAGAATGAAAGAAGATATCCACTAACAGTATATTCCAAATGTGAGTGAAAAATCCTTCCTCAGACGTAGCAGGTTGATCTTTCACTATTGTTTTATTTTCATTCCTACAATATCAAAATATCACAAGATAAAGGGTCAGGGTACCTATCCTAGAGTCCTAGAAGCCTAATGGGGGGAGGGGTACCTACCTACCTCTCCTCCCTTAGCCCTCCTCTCTCCCATCTCCTCCCCCAGGAAAATATTTTAACTATTCCTTGCTCAATTCGATACGAATTGGTGGATTTTTCTACGCTAAGTCAGACTGACGTCATCAGGAAGTGCAGAGGACCGACACTAAAAATTGTGCTGTCATCAAAAAGGAATAAAGGTGTAGGTAAAGAAAAAAGAACGAAAGAAAAGAGAGAAATAAATAGAATTTGGGAGAAGATATCAAAGATCGTGCAGAGGAATAATACGGTCCATAATAAATGGTACTAATGTATTAATTACCTAATCGTGATTGTAAGCTGCGCGGCATCCAATGGCGCCTTAAAATGCAGCCCATTAAATCTTCCACTGACAGTGATTGTAAAGCGCATTGAGACTTGCGTGAAATGCGCTAGAAAATTATTATTATCATTATTATCATTATCATTAATAAAGGCCTGCTAAAGCTTTTAATCAATACACACGGTGTACGTACTTGGCAACGAGTTTTCCTTGCTTGAACGTGAATTTCATATAAGCAAAAGCGCCGTTCTTGTATGCGAAGGTATGACCGTCATCGATGTACAGATCGCCTTCAGCCTCGCCCTAGTGATCAAACAAGGGGGTAGGGTTAAACAAAAGGTCTATCCATATTATGACTTTACGTTATAAAGCGGTTTTCGTACGAGTGGTAAATGCAAGGTACTGTCATTCCGCTATAAATCTGCCGTATCGTTTTCTATTCAAAATCCACTGTGTGTGTGTATGTGAGTTATTTTTTATACATTTTAGATCAATATGAATATCACCAAGAAAAATACCCACCGCCACCGCCACCCCCACCGCCACCCCATCCCATCCCATCCCCACTGCCAGCTTTACCACCATCGCCAGCCCCATCTCCATCCCACTACTCTTACCTTCATGTCTAGTGCCAGTGTCAATGTGTAAGGATCATTGTGGGTAAGACTGGAACAGCGGCGGATGCGTTCTTTACGAGGGATGATGGAGCCACCTCGCTGGAACACAGGAATCTAAAACACAGACAAAGTCAGTAACCTTGAATATCTTTACAAAATTGTAGATGAAGCTCGAGGCATAAATTGTGATGGGAAGGGGGGGACTTCTTTTGGTCAAAAACCTCTTATTCATTATTTGCATGCAGTAATGGACATACTGAAGAAGTGGTTGAGATTATTGAGGAGGGGGTTAGGGGGTAGTTTTCACTATTATATAAACATATATACCATTACTGCTTGCATCCTACCTTATCTAAAGGCGCCTCAACTGTTACGCTGTTTCCACCGCGGAATATCTTCAGAGTGTCAAGGTGGAACCAGTACTAAAAACAAAAGAAAAAATAGTTTATTTCTTGATTTAATTTTGTCTAGTACGAATCAAAGCACCACCAACCTCATCTTTGCCAGGAAGATAAACATCCATTGTGGTTTGTCCTGCAGTCGTCACTGGTTTGACTAACATATCAGCACCTTGGAAAATGTCAATAATGAATTAAATGTATTTGATCTTTTACTTTTATCTTCTCTACCTCCCCTCCCCCCACCTCACTTGGAGTGATGGCTGTAAAAGCGTGTTTTTAGGAGTTTCTCAACCTCATGAATAATTAATGAAAACGATAAATCACTACCGTGACTTTATTAGCATAAAATCTACCCAAATGTCGCCTTCATTTTATTCTAGAATTATTCATGGTTTGAGAAGCTAGATCAAACACTTGAATATTGAAAGAGTGTTTCATCATCTACCCAAACATCTTGATGTCATTTTAAAAAACTCAGCTGCACACCTCTGGATATTGGACTTTCCCATGTTTGATCTATTACTGGAAACATTGGTACTAATTTACAGTGCATATACACAATATGCTATTTTAAAACACTGAAAGGTTATATCCATCCTGTTCATGTAACTGTTTTTCTCATAATGAGTAAAATAGTTATTAGGATAATAGCAAGGTACATTGCAGCGAGAAGAATGGATGCAGCAAGGCTATCACTTGCTACAATCTTCTATTCATACAATATTCGGTTAAAAGGTAATACTCCTTACCAATAAGATACTCATCATCCATGCTAAAGGTAGACGTATCTGTAGGGTACTCTACCCAGAGAGGCCTTGAACAAAAAAATATGCAAACACATTACAATCAGATAGAATAGTTTTTGTATGACTGTGAAGAAAGACGTGATGTGGCACTGCCATGGTATGCAATTGAGGACCTCAGTTGAGCCAATCAATATGTGCAAGATCAATGATCATTCATTGAACGTGTGGACATGGCACCAATATGTTCAAAGGACAGCACATGCATGCTACCCAAGAGTTTAGCATGGTAATAGAAAAACTGTTCCAAAGTCAAGTACTCTATAATGTTAAAAAATATTGGAAATATTAGTGATAGAATATTAATTACCTGATGATTGGTGTGCCTTCATTTGACGCATGGAAGAACAAAGTATACCAGAATGGAAGCAAGGCATATCTGCGTCGAACACTGTCCCGAATGATATTCTTTATATTGTCATCAAATAACCATGGCTCACGTCTCTTGGTATCAAGATGGGCATGTGCACGGAAGAACGGTTGGAATGCACCAGCCTGTTTATGGCAAAAATAAGGTTAAAACAGAATTATTTGCAACTGGGTGAGTTAACCAGAACTTCGGGTGAGTTAGCACAATATTAAAAGCAATGAAAGGTGGTAACTCTGGCAATCAACTGGTTCAACAGTCTCAATAGTATATGCTGTTTAAAGTGCTACTCATTGTGTATTTATACCTGATACCATCTTGCTAAAAGCTCTGTATCTGGGTTGCCAAAAAACCCACCAACATCAGCTGCAAAAGATAAGATTTTGGTTTGAAAATACAGCACTTTATTTCTCTAGATTGTTCTAAACCAGTTTACTTGCAAGGTAGTTTCTATATTAAATGTTGTTGACCTACATACCTCCAGAGAATGGTAGTCCTGCTATGCCAAGACTAAGAAGCATGGGTATCGATGCCTTAAGGTGGCCCCACTCTGCCTTGTTGTCACCAGTCCATATTGGGCCTTTAAAAACAATCAAACAGATCATAACACCATACTTTGTTTTATATGAAAAATGGGAATCAAAACATGCCTTTATTTTAGAGAAGATACATGATGAAGAGCTTCTCTGTGGAAATGCCACTACTAAATCTGTTATTATTATTATTGTTATTCCATGGTAGTGAAGCATAGGTAAGAAAAGCTGGGGAGAAGGAGGGGTTAAAAATGAGTGGTTTTCTATTGTTATATACCAAATCTTTGTGATCCTGCAAAGAAAGCTCTAGACAGAACAAATGGTCTTTCTCGTCCTCCTGATCGGTTTATCAGCCCTTGAGCTGTAGCCATGTGAAGATACATCCCATAGATGTTATGCACATCACGATGTTCCCAGTTCTCAAAGTGGATGGCATCTTTGTGCATGGTTATTTCAGGCCCATGGAAAACAGAAGGCTGAAATGGCACAAAAAAGATATTTAAGTTATTTACTGGCTGGAAGGTCGATAAATGGAAAAATTTTGCCCAAGGTCTTGAATGTACAGACTGAAGCTGTAGGCCAAGGTCAAACTTCGGGCAAAGTTCTTCTCTAAAATAATGCTTATTTTTTTAATTCCAGCACAAAATAGTTTCTTTCTGGTAAGTGAGCAGCCTGTATCCTTGGAAAGTAAGCAGTTTAGAAAATCAACAACACTTGCATTCTTGTTTAATGCATGCATCCTTGTCTTCAAGGTTTTAACACATGAAACAACATGAACTGACATTCTGTCAAGAACAGGAACCTCAATGACAACGGCACATGCATGAACAAAAATGTACATTTGATGTCTGTGTCATCAATCTTCTTGACTGCTTAAAGCCCCTATTGTCTCATCTGAACCTCAGAATTAACCAATCAGTAACCAGGCGTTTATTATTAGTATGAACAACTTTATGAATCACAAACGAAGTGAATGGTAGCAAGTCTGACTACAGGGGTGGAAATCTGTTCTGCTCCACTAATCAGATCAATTTTTGAAGATCCTAGTGAGCTGAGATTTTAGTTTTCCACTAAATGTGCCCCCACAAACCTCATTCATGTCATTCCATATGAAGAGAGAATTAGTAGAACCCTGTAAAACAAACATTAATTTGAGAATGTTACTGCAAATACATTAAAGATAAATTGTTGTAATTTTCTTGGATTTTAAGCTTGATGCATCAGAAATCTCATGTAGAATATCATGTATCTCTTTCCTTAACAACTAGAGATAACTCCATGCTTATGTGTCATCACGTGCATCACCTATGACTTCAACTAGACACCCATTACAGTGAATCACCTATGACTTCAACTAGACACCCATTACAGTGCATCACCTACGACTTCAACTAGACACCCATTACAGTGCATCACCTACGACTTCAACTAGACACCCATTACAGTACCCCATTTAGTAATGTGCTTCCACATAAAACTAAGGGACTATAAGTTGCCCACACCCAGCAATGTTCTGGCTGTAGATGGATCCTAGAGAAAGTGCTGATATTCTCTAATTTTATTGGCACACTGTACTAAAACAAGAAATAACACCTTGTAGTTGTCCAGAGAAAATTGATCTGACCACCAGTGACGATACTCTGGATTTGTGAAGTCAATCCATGAAGATGTGCCTAAAACACCCAGAATATAAATGGTTAGGTACATCTCCACACAACTGCCACTCTACTGCAGCCTTTCCATTAAATATAATCAAGATTATAATAAATGCATTTAAATAAGGGATTTATCATTAATTAGTGGAGGGGAGAGGAGGTGCATTTTATTTCTACTAACTAAAGATGACTTTTTCTGCACCCTTCCCACCCCCTTCCCACACCAGAAATAACCAGGTTGCTTCCATTGATGGACACTAACAAAGTGCCCCTACTCCAAAACACTTTTTTGATATTCCTTCCCTTTTGAGGTACATAAAACATGGTGACCCTTCCTTATTTGAACTCCTTTCCACCTGCTAATTAAAAAAAAAAAAGAGAGCTGTTACCTGGCCAACACCAATTTTCATATTCCCCTCCATCTTTATTTTTGATATAGAGTCCAAGACGAGATGCTTCCTATGAAAGAATGCAAAGAAAAAATGTGTGAAAATGATTGCAAAACTAGACACTCTAAGAGCATAAACTGGGCTACCTGTGCTTTGACGTCACGCTTTCTTGTCCTGGACGTGACTTTTGTCACGTTAATTAGCCTGAATGGCACGTGGTCAGTGCATGATTGTGGATTTTCGCTGATTGACAGACGCACACACACTGGGGTTTTATGTTGGTGCCAGTGTTTTGGTAGCAAAAAACCAATGTTTTTTAGACTAGAGCAAGAATATTGCTGGAATTCATTCTTCAAAAGAACTGGAATTTTAAAATGAATATTGGATAGTTTTAGTTTTCTTCGCTCACCTCCGCACCCCCACCCCCACCCCCACCCCCACCCCCACCCCCATGTGGAAACTTGAGAACATTCGAGAACATGCTAAGAACATGCTTCCATCGGCGAAGGAGCTGTTGGTGTTTGTTTACTTTAAAACCTTCATTTAGCGTGAAAGACCAGTTAACGGCCCTAAATCTTTCTTCGAACAGGTATCTTATCTTGTTCTTTGCTATTTCATTGATTTGTCATGTAAATCCCGTAATAAATGATCATTTCTAAGCGAACTTTGATCATGTTATGTTTGTTGTCTTTCCCCATTGAAATGTACATGTTGATGACCTTATGAAGTAAATCTTCGTTCAAAAACGTATTCCTAATTCTCTCTAAGTTAGTGGATCGATTTTTCATGTAAATCTGATAATTTATCTAATTTCTAAAGCACTTTCGAATTGCAATGTGTTGAGCCCTCGATATAGTTTTGAGTTCTGTGTTTGAATGCTTTTGAACAGTCATCTGATATTTGAATATCTATCAATTATGTTATATCCTATTCTAGAGACCTTCAGACTTTTCTAGACTTTGTGAGAGTTCATCTTTATCCATTTAAGCTTCAAATAATTAAATCAAAGGCATAAACTCAGCTGCAATTTTATTGATACCTGCGTAAAGTCATTCTTGGTTAGTAACGGCTAGTAATTTTCCCCTACTAAAATCTGGTTAAAAATAAAATATACTAGTACTTTCTGTAAGAAAAACTATACCCTCGAATCCAGTTGAATCCTGTTCATTTGTACTTGTGAATACTAAAAGTCGATCCTGAGAAACAAAACATCGCTTGGCCTGCATCTACTAGCAATTGCTTCATTGGATCATATGAAAATTGTCTTGAAATTTGTTTTCACTATTTTACAATATTTTATGAGCCTTTGATTCCTGTTCGTCAGCGGCTATCAAATAAGAGCATGCATGGTTTGCCTGTATGTCATGTGACCACCCATACCATTACGTTTGTATCAATGGTAATTGACATATTGATTGACATCTGCATCAGTTGCAACATTCCCCTGCATCTGGGAACCCTGTAACTTACTTGGTCTGCAGAGTCCTGAGTACCGATTGTGCAACTTTTTGATTTTGCTGCACAGGAAAACAAAAAAAAAAGGAGACACGAACTGCATTTCTGACTGGTCTACCATAGGTAGCCCAGTAAAAAGTGGAAGAATGAATGAAAGGATGAATGAATGGATAGAAAATTGTAATCTTAGAAAGAATTGCCAGAATTCTACCTCATGTATGTGGTATCCACTTGCACGTTTGATATGAGGATCAACAATTGTTACCATCTGAAGTGAAGAGCAGAATAATACATGTATGTTATGCAACAAACAACAATATATCATAAGAATACTAGAAGAACAAGTGATGCATCAGCAATCTCATGTAGAAATCACAGAGTACATTAGACTATCAAGTGTTTTTTGTCATCATCTGCATCACTGTTTATTATTGTACACTGTAGGAAGTATACATGTAACATCTAACAGAAAATCAATTTACCACCCAGTTAAGTGTGATCGTGGCCGAATTAATTGAGAAAAAATAAATTATAGCATATTTAGCTGAAGACCTATTAAAATGAATAAAACAGGTCCAGTTATCATCATCATTATCATTGTCACTATTGTTATTTTTACTATGACTGTTATTATTAGTTTCAAATTACAGGTTAAAAATTAAAAGACTATCTGCTTACCTTTCTTCCTTTAGCAGCTAACCTGTCCTGCATGGCCTCAGGTGTAGGGAATTTGGTGCTGTCCCAGGTCATATACCTTGAATAATGGTACGTAAAAGCTATGAGTACATTCCTTGTCCTGGCACTGGTAATCAGTTTAACCATCACCAGTCAGAACATACTATGTGACAGGTCACTGGGTGATGATATAAGGTCACTTTGCAGCAACAATTCCTTTTACAGGTATGTTTGTTCAGGGCTCAAAATAGAAAATAAAAATGCCCACACAGTTTTTATTTTTGGCAAGACAAAAACGTTTTGGTAGAGCAAAATGTTCCCAGCCATTTTATTTCCATTTTAGCAGTTCAAAATTGTTTTTGCCTGCCAGTAAATAAAATTTGCCCTGCATTTTGGCCGTTGGCAAGCTGCTATTTTGAGCCCTATCTGTTCTTACAAAAAATAAGTAAGATAATTGATCAGAAATGTTTTTACCTTTTTCCATCAGTGTGTTCTATGTCCAGCCAGAGGACATCATATGGAATATCATGTTCATCAAAACCTGCGTCCACACTGGGAAAAACAATATCAATATATTAGCCTCTGTGCATTAACAGCCTTGCTATACCATTACTACTAACTTAAAACACCTACTTTTTAACATCTTCTTCATCATTGTAATTCCATCTACATTGTTGATAACTTATGCCAAAGAGCTGTAAAGGCAAACATCAAGAAAGTTGATAATTGATTACAGTTCTTGCAATATGGGATAATGGCATCGAGGGATATTAATATGGATGATGATGATGATGATGATGATGATGACGATGACGATGACAGTGATGATGATGGTGATCAATGATGATGATAACTGTGGTGGTTTATGGATGACAACTCTGACGGTGAGGAGAATGATAATGGTGAAAATGATTGTGATGATGATGGTGGTGGTGATGCTGCTGCTGATTGCTGATAATGAATTTGATAGTGATTGAGAAGCTGATGATAAGCACAAATACTGGTTATTAACTCACAGGTGGTAATGCTGTAGGTCCGGTGAGAGTTGCATACTGTTTGAATACATCATGTGGCTTGGGACCTAGCATAATGAACACATCAATAATTCCACTCTCCGAGAACCAGTGTGTCTCCACTTGAGGAACCTCTTCTTCAGCCTTGAAAAATGACATCACGGAATTTAGCATGGACTGAAAGGTAGTGGAAAGAAGGGAAATAGAAAATGAGAACTAAAAGTACCACCAGAACAAGAGAGAGTCTCACATTGTAAAAAGAACCAAGATTCAAGGATTTCAAAGAGAGGAACCAATACTACAAGTCGGAAAAATGGATTACCGGGATGTACGGAGTGATTGCTCAATCTTATGAGTCTCATAATCAAATGGAAAACACCAGATCAAATGGAAAACACCCTACCTTTCTTGCATCAGATGTGCTAATATCTACCCAAGTTTCTGCTGCATTCATCCAAAAGATTCCAACAGTTTTACTGACACTGGATAAAGAGATATTAAAAACCCAATGAAATTAATGGGTGGGCAACCTGTGCTTTGGTTCAGGCTTGGCACTGGGGATGACTTTATGGCATTGAGTACCTAGGAACCAGAGCTTAAAGATGCACTGTCTCACCTGTGTGCAAGCATGACTGGGATGCTACCATATAAAGCCATACGAGAATCCAACTCATATTCAAACACATCGAGGTTATACAGACGATATGGCTCTGATCCACTGTAATAAAACAAAGGATGATAGTTAATGTTAGAAATTATTTCTATTCACTCAGTAAATCAAGGATGTTTTAAACAACTTATATGCACATAAAAATGGATTTTTTAAGCAAATTATCATCAAGATGGATTTCAGTATTGTAGTAAAATTGCTTACATAGTGTTCTTGAGAGCCATGGAATCTGTATGTTCTGGGATGCCATACACATGTTCTACTCCAGGGAACGATACATCCAGACCAACTGAACTGGGTCCTGCAGAATTGACAAAAAAAAGTTAAGAATTTCTTTCCCACCAATGAAATGATAGGAAAAAACTAGAAAATATGCATGTCTACCCCTGAAAAAGAGTTAGTCCTTTACTCCTTCCCCTTTCTGTTGAAAGTAAGATAAAAAACCCCAGAACTTTGACATTTGAACCACCTGCCATGATGAATAGGGTAAGGCAAGAATGTACTTTCTAAAAATTCACATGACCTCCTGCATAACAGACCAATGCTAATTCAAATAAAGTAGTACTATTTAAATTTTTTGTGTTTGGCAAACCTCTAGGCTTGGAGTCATGGTGTTCTTTGAAGTCTTCTTCCCACATTCCCACTTCATCTTTAGTTTCTTCCACTTTCTTCTCTTCCTCTTCTTCTTCCTAGTAAAATCACAAGAAAAGCTCGAGATACTGCTCACTTTACAAATCCTCAAAAAAAATAGAAATTGATAGACAACAATTGCTAGCAGATTTAGAGAGTGGAGAGATTTTAGTAGAGAGGTTTTTGACAACAGCTCATAGGAAAACTAGATGATCTAGGATTGTAAGTAAGGCTCCAGTGACATGCACTGCTGTAAGTGTTGATCATTGGCTATGCACAGTGGTTCTATAAACTAAAAATAGACAAATATCATGAACTGTAACTGTATTTTGGAGGAAAAAAGGCCTTTTTAATGAAACAGAAGTTCATTATGTGTCAGCGGTATTGTCCATTGCACATGAGTGAGCTTTTCAATGATACCTTATGGTAAACCCAGAGTCGGCTTTTGCCCGACTAATGATTAAAGCCTATTTCACACTAGCAACATGAGTATAAACAGTTGCTATATTTCAATGCTGTTGACTTCATTGTCTAGAACAGTTTACAGTTTACAGTTTACAAGGCACATCACTGCAGAACTGATGACAGCCAATGAGCCAACAGTAGCTAACAGGATCACTAACTTTTGCCCAATGGAAATGCTTTGATACAGCACCAAAATTGCTCTATTACAAGGTGTTGCCAGTCCTTGCAAATGTTAGATAACAGCTGAATCCATCTCAAGTCTGTTTCTTTTTCTCAGTGAGTAGTGTGAGTGAAAATGACAACAAGAACCTACAGTTGTGTTCCACCTATCAGCATGAAAGTGAACACCTTTTCTGAATAAATTATTAAGCATTCAAGGATACTGAGTCCAACCTTTTTCTCTGCATCTGCAGGACTGTCATCAGTTTGCTCTCCTTCTGTCCCTGGTGGATGTGCTTCACCATCATCTTCTTTAGGAGGTTTAGGAGTCCTTAAATTTTAAAAAATAGACAAATATTGTGTTGATTTAAGAATTAGGCTTTACACTAACTGCAAAAGGTGTTCTATTACACATTACTTACGCCTTTTCTCTGTAGTGTTCAAAGTTCATCAATCCCTTAGAGTTCACAGAGACAGCAACTTCATTTGCTACCATAAAGTCAAGTCTAAATGGTTTATATGTCAGTACTATGCTGCTGTCTTGCTCAAACTGAATATGGATGCCACTGTCATTCTCCTTGACTTTCTTATATCTGAGGTATAATGGCAGGTATAACGAGATATAACGATGATAATTATGCATGAAAGCAATCATAGATAGATTGTGTAGCTTCAAAACATGGAAACCCTCATACAAAAGAGGGTCTTGTGAAAGAATGGGAATAATCTTTGGATAGGTTGTGGTAGTAATTGTGGGGAGATGAACCTCCCTTACACATGTAAATAGGGTGTAGTGGCAGTAGTGTGTGTATGGTAGGAGGTAGATGAGAAATCAACCTCTCTCACCCAAGTTACCTCCTGGTTAGGGTGCGGTGCAAGAATGTTTAGAATTAACCCCCCTTTCCCCTGTAGGCAGGGTGCAGTGGTGGGATGAAAGTTTGAAATCAACTGCCTTTCCCCATTGGGTGACATATAATATTTTTGAAATTGAAAATAATAGAGCCATCATTTGTTTCCAAGCCATGCCTTATCATAATTTAAAACAGCCTTAGTATTTCTAATCTTGGAATCTCAAACAGAAATAAGAAAATGACAAAAATGTGTAAGCCATGATGGATATCAAATGACAAAAGAAACTAAAAATAAATTTTCGTATTGATCTCTCCACCACTGCATCCAACATGAGTTCTATAAGCATAAATTATAATAACTTGATAGGGCAATGTGCCACATTTTTGCAGGCTAAGGGACTGGTCATAAAGTACAGGGGGTGGGCTGGAAAAATCAAAACTTCCAATGAACAAATTTTAATGACCCTCCATTTAGTCCATGCATGATTACAAGTAGCCCCTCCCTTGACCAGGTGCACAATAATTGATGATAACCCCTGTGTATTACATGATTCCTCTTGACCCACCCTTTTTCCTGTGCTTGAAAATGATGACCCACCTGCCGTACTATATGACCAGTCCCTAAAATAGAAAAATCAGCAGACTAAAATATATTTTTGCCTGCTGGCATCAGCTAAAGAAACAAGAAAAATAGTTTGTCCAGCCAATGAGATGAGGGAAGCCATTCAAATGTTACTTCACTTGGTGCCATTTTTTCACTCACTGGCCTCTTTGCTGCATATGAGAGCTGCTCACAAAAGCAAAAATATATTTACACCTGTGAACATCAACTCTATTGTTATATCATGACTTAACTTACATAACAGTCTGTGGCTCCTTGACTAATGAATCTTTTACTTCATAACGAGGTCGAATTGGATTGACTTCATTTATCTTAAATCTGGCCGTATTTTTGTCTAACGTAAATAATTCTAATTTTAATGTAACATTGTTAACTGTATTCAATATATTTGCTTCTATAGTGGAATCTCTAAGAACCAGGGAATCTTTAAGAACTCTATATGGTGACTCTCCACTTTTAATTGCACGGTTACGCCTAAAAAATAAATGAAGAAATGAAAAATTAGGAAATGACATGAATATTGAAAACATGCTTAAATATACATGTAAATCACACAAAAATATAATTCAGAAAGATAATTTTTAAAATCTATTAGAATTTGTTAATGCACAATTCAACAAATACAGTATCAAGCCTGTTATTATGTCTGGCATCCCCAAAGACAAGATGAAATAACGCTCAGCAAACATATGACATCTCAACTCACCTACAGAAGCTACTTTGTTCACATGTTTTAAAATTTCCTTTATCCACTGATAATATTACTGTAAATGATGTTAGGAAAAGTAGATGGAAATATGCAACCCTATAGAGAATAAGCATGAATTAATTCACACCAATAAAAACATTATTTATAAATAAACCTAAAATCATAAAAATAACTGATTGAAGTGCATTGGTATAATATATTCATTGCTTAAGAATGTAAAAGAGTAAAGCTTCGGTAATACTACCGACGCATTACCATTTGTGTCCAAGCTTGAAGCATGAACTATTTTTTGGGTTTGTTTACATTTAAAACATGATACAAAACTGCTGCTATGAGTAACAAAATGTATGCATTTGTGGCGGGACACTAAACATGTGAAAAAAGCCCCGAGTTACCTCCAAGCCTATCCTGAACTTGTAACTTTTGATAATGAAGAAAACTGCATGTAAGTCTTGGAAAATTTGGAAAAATTTTTAAAGAAATCTCAGTTTCACTCCAAAACTAGCACTTCACATGAACCGAATGCGCTTGTCTCATGTTCTAAATTTGTTAGGTTGCTGCCTCAAATGCAGACATTTCATTGGTCAAAGCAACAGTTTGGCCACCAAAGTGTTGAGTTTTAAACATGAACAAACCCAAAAAATTAAGTTCACACTTCAAGCTTGGACATAAATGGTAGTAAATAATAAAATTAATAAA
Source organism: Stichodactyla mertensii (assembly GCA_011800005.2). NCBI lineage: Eukaryota > Metazoa > Cnidaria > Anthozoa > Actiniaria > Stichodactylidae > Stichodactyla > Stichodactyla mertensii. The sequence continues at coordinate 13,634 of JAAAQI020189330.1, forward strand.
CTTTTAACTGAGCAATGTTACAAAAATCTCTGCTTGTTCAACCTAAACTCACCGAATTCCCCCGTGTAATGCATCAATGTTAATCCCTGCCCCCAACCTGGGCATGACCAGGGTAATGCAGGGTTATTTACCTCACTTCATTTTGAATCCCCACCAGCAAAGGGAGTTGCAGTCTTTCACCTCCCAGGTCTCTTGGCTGGAGCCAAGAGAGAGGAATGTGTGGGGGCATTGGATCAGCAACTTTCCCTAGGGATGAGGACATTTTCCCATACTCGCAGACAGCAAATTTCAAGTCCCTGGTCATGCCCAACTTTGGGTAACACCCTTGTGAAACTTCTCTCACAATGCAATTACATACAAATTTCAGGTAAAAAAATTTACCAGCATCTGTATGAGAGGAAGAGAAATATGATGAATGGTGTGCAAGTTAAGGCTTGCACACATGAGGGAGCTCAGCTACGTTAAACAGATTTGCTGAAAGATGATTTTCCAATTATTATTTTCCTATGTTTTGCTAATCAGCATTGTTTTTGTTGCTGTTGTTGTTGTCTATCAAAGTGAAGAACTTCCATTGCATATCTGTAGTGATGTAACTACAAAGCCATATTCAAGCATAAAGGCCAGTACACATGAGGGAACTTGCTCCCACAACACACTCCTGGAGCAGAGATAATCTTATTTGATGAGCATTTTCATTGTTATATTTCATGTGTGAGAGAAAAATGAATGGGAATTCAAATGAAATGAAATAAGAAAATGATCCTAATTACAGAGCCTTATTTTGCTTTTTTCTTTCCAACTATTTAATCTATACTCCGGGTAACGCAAGCTTGTCATTCAATAAACTTATTAACCAAGGAGATGTGATTTGCAAATCAAAACCTCGTAAAGCTTCCTTACAATATATCCAACAACATCTTAAAACTCTTTGCCCTATACTTTTAATTCATACGTAAAACTTCTCTTTTTTCAATCCTACTTGCTCGAACTGACTTTCACATAAAGTACAGTAGTATAATAATAGTTTTGGAAGCCGTCAAAGTGTTGAATATTGATGACAAAACGCCGGTCATTGTGATATGCACGTGAGAAAGAAGACCAAAAAAACAACAACAGCAAAGATTACTGTTTGTACCATAAACACAGCCTACTTTACTAGGAAAGAGAGGGCTGGAATGATATCGAAAACAAAGATTTGAAGTAAATTAAGGTTTATAAAATGATGGGAAAAATCTTACCGCATTTGCCAATAATGTGCCGCCATGTTGGACGTGAGGTGGCTAAGAACCAGGCCCACTCTATTGGAATTGTCCACGTGGCTTGGAGATAAGTGTTACAGTAATTGATAAAGTCCCGGATAGATGCATTGTAATTTCTATATGAATAAAAATTAAAAAGCATTTTTTCGAAATGCGTATTCTATGGAGCAAAGGATGGCATATGGTTTCCTCAGTTGGAAGGATAATGTACTAATATACTCTTACCCTCTCATCATTGTAAGCTACTTTGAGATACGCGTGAAATGCGCACAAGTGCACATGCATATATGTTATTAAACGGCTTAGGTCGGTCCGTATTGAGAAAATATTTGCCCTCGTTCTTGAAAACGGACCCCGTACTGAGAAAAACCGGACCGGCTAACAACCAATCAGCGCGCGCTATTCACTAGGATTCCGAACCGGAAAAAAATAATATATATTTAATGCACGGTTCGCTATTCTTGGTTTGCAATCATTCCCAAGAAACTAAAATAACAATAGGCATGTCCACCATGTTGGAAGATATAACAAAAGAATCCATTAAAGATCTTTTGTCAAATTCTTCCAACATGGCGGCTATGACGTCATTGCAAACTAAGAATAGGCAAGAAATTAACAAATTCCATATTTTTCTTGCCCTCTAACTATCATTTTCCGAGAAAAAGCGAGGGCAGATCCAGGATTCTCTAAAGGGGGTGGATTTCAAGACTTGTTCGCGCGCTTTCAGCCAGAAACCACAAGAAAAAGGAATTTTAAAAAGCGTAAAAGACATCCAACACGATCAAAACACCAATCAATGCATAATAACAACAGGGCTTGAAATCAATAGAGAATGACGCAAATATGATGTAAAAAATCAAACGTCATGACTAAATTGACATTTTGAGTAATTGATGACGCATTTATTTTATGAGGTTTCCTACGTTCACCCCCTCACCAACCCTGGTTCCGCTCCTGAAAAAGACGCTCCTAAAAAAGCCATCAAAGTGTGAAACCTTTACAAATTCTGCCAATATCAATCATGGGCTTTCTTTGGAATAATCCCCGGATGCGTTGTCACCAAGCCTTCTCTGTTGTAGCCAGCCGCGGGGGAGCTGTTAGTTTTTTTTGACTTAGAAGAACACACAAGCTAAACTGGATCGATTAACAGCAGCATAAGTATTGATCGCTGTGTTTGAATTGGAGAACCTGCACCTAAACTAGGCTTAAACTAACACAAAATGGTACGTATCGACTAAATGATGCGTCTACTTTATCTATCAATTAATCGGTCAAGTGTGTGCGTCAGGGTGTTGTTTTATTTTGAGACCTAAACTTGTGCTTTCTCTGAACTTCAAGCTCCAAGAAACGTTTCTGGCTTCGTGTTTCGAAGCTACTTTGTTGACATTTCATAATCTTTAGTTGCAGTTTAACTAGTTGGGTTTGGTTTTTAGCGTCTGTAGTACTGATCTTGCATTCTGTGTATCAAACAATGAACTTGGATGGAAGAAAGTGGGTTTTGATAAGAAATACGCAGGCCGAACGAGCCGAGTTTGATGTTGAACTACGCTGATGCTGTATATATTTTTAGTCCGTTGAACGCGCATATCCTTTCTTACATGATGGACAAGTCATTTTCTGTGTATCTGTTTGCAGGGAAACGAAGCTTCTCTACCATCGGATATGGTAACACACTGTAAGTTCAAGATCTAAACAAGATACACTTTACTGAGTGATCGAATTATGCAAGACGAAGAGAGAACAAGCCATCCCAAGAGCAACTAATTTCCCCTGTTTGCTTATCATTTCTGCAGTCTAACTTGTGTTTCGTCTTTTTGTCCTGTGCAGTTGACGCTGATGAGATTAGGAGACTTGGAAAACGATTTCGAAAGCTTGATCTGGATCATTCTGGTGCTCTTTCGGTCGACGAGTTCATGTCGCTACCAGAGCTACAGCAAAACCCGCTTGTCCAAAGAGTCATTGATATTTTCGACTCTGACGGGAATGGAGAAGTTGACTTTAAAGGTAAAAAATAAAAGTAATTGTAAGTCAACATGTCTTCAAGGTTTACGGAAGGCAACGGTAGATTCAAACATGGCTCAATTGATTTGTTTGATTTTTATTTGGTGATGGCTGCGTTTGCCCAAACTCGGTACTCGCCATTTTGAATTTCCCACCGCCTCAAACAAAAATCAGATTGCAAAGTTTATGTCCACCCTAAAGGTAATTTGAAAACCAATATTGCCCCAGGCCTGGGCGTAGCTAACTTTCTTTAACACAAGCTAACAAACTATTTATAATCGAGGGAAAAGTGTTACTTCCTTCACAAAGTGGTAGACTATTTATACTGTCTTTGTCCATCATTGAGAAACGATGAGAATTTCCACATTGTGCACCTGTCTCGCCCTGTCACTTCCCTTTAGCCCTCACCGACCAAAACTGTCATTAATCTAGCAAGTTTGATCCAAAAACTATAGTTCTTGATGTTTAAATCTTCTTTGTTATGGCCATATGAAAATAGATACTTAACTTAAAAAAATTACGTGTTTGTTTATTTTGATTTTTGAGTGTCCTGGTTTGTGTTGTCGCTCCCAAAACGTCGAGAAACGCTCGTTGTTTTATTAGCAAAATCAATTTACACGAATGCGTTTAGCGGACACTAGAAGCAATATTGCTGAGGAGATCGTCCTCTCTGGTTTAAGACGACAATACTTCTTAAATTAATACTAATATGAAGGGCTCAAAACCTTTTTAGGTAATTCAAAACCGAGCAGATTTCGATCGCTAAGGTTGTTCGCTTGTTTCCTGTTAAATGATTGTCAATAAACAACTTATTTTTAAGTCTGTTGACTGTTCACGTTTATTTACCACACTGTTGTTTAAGCTTATGTTTCTTATTTCGGCGGTAAGCTGTGTTCATTGAGACATAATTTTATGTACAAAAGAGGACACAGATGAAGCTTAGGGCTCCTTGTTTGTTTACAAGAGACAGAACTAGGATTATTTATAGTATTGCTGTACAACTGTGGTTGCTATTTACACCTTGCTATTTCCTTTAGGGATTTTACCCAGATATTCAATATTATTTTTAAACATGTTTGCTTTTAGAACACATCCAATTTAAGATATAAAGGTATATTGGCAATTCCCTGTCTCTTAGTATTGTTACTATGAACAGTTGCACTTAATGTTGAAATTTTATTTGATTTTGAAAAAATCCCAAATCACTAGTCAATCTAGAAGTCGGTGAGATAAAGCAAAGTCAAAATAAACTTGAGTACACTAGAATATGTGACCTTTAATATACAATACTGTATATAATTTGCCATAACCAGTTTTTTTCTGAAAGAGTGGTTTTCTAGAATTTGTTTTGTATACTTCTTGGTCTTGTCTAGAAGATTGAAACAGTCTGTTAGCTTTAATTTTTAAAATTATTCCTTATGTATGACAGCAATTTGCAATTACAAATTTTCTGATACAAAATAATAAACTCCAGTATATATGAGTAAATGTATGTGTAGATAATGTAGATGTATTCCTCTTGCATTAACTAGTAACAATGATATCTTTTGTAAATTTGTTTGAAATATTGGCTGCAAACAAGTAAACAATTTAACATCTGTAAAGCCTGTCTTTATTGTTGAGTTGTTTTGAATAGAGATTTGATTTGTTTATTTTCTGTAACCCTGCTAAATTTGACAAACAGAAATGACTAAGTCTGTAGTGTCTTACAATAATTTTTACTTAAAAGTTTTATTTACCAATGAAGCTAATTATGTTAAAGTGCAGAAATAATACTATTTTACCAATGTTTGTTACAGCTTTTTTGCAGTGTAATATAATGCTCTCCAGCTTTTTCAGATGAGTGAGGAATGCCTGGATGATTAACTGCCACCCAATCAGCTCATTTGGTAGAGCATTGATCTCTTGTGTGGGAGGTCGTGGGTTCAAGCCCCGGCTGGACCAGCACTCAGGATCTTAAAATAACTTACTGAGGAGAAGTTGCTGCCTTTGTATTGATTTCTGCAAATGGTTCAGACATGTGGCTCAGATGATCATGTTAATGGTGGTCCCATGCATTTGAATATATTCATATAAATTCAGTTATTACTAACATCTGTAATATACTTCAAAATGAAAAAATTTTCAATGCTGGGGAACAAATGGCACAAATGGCACATGGTAATTTATGAAAAAATCCACCTCTACATGGATTTGAATTCCATACAATTTAGTTGCACTACATGAGTAAAAAGCCTCTTAAGTGCTTTGTACTTGCTGTAAAAACAAGATTTGTGTCAGAAATGTGAAGGATAATACTTTTCATGTTCTGGTAGCTTTTTGTTGCATTTAGTTTATTTTCAACATTTTTTCTTAATGTGTTTATGCCGATGCATTATGTTTCGCTAAAAGGCACCTATTTTCTTCTGGAGACCTTATTTTGATGTCACACAGCAAAAAAACAAATACAGTGCCCCCATATTCTTTTTTTCAACAAGTATATAATGTAGTATGTTCAGGGGAAAAAATCAAGGAATTCTCAATGAACAACTTCATTTGCCTGTAAATGTCCTTAAAATATTTTTCCTTCTGCCATCCCTTTTACCCTTACACCACTTTTTCATTTTTCTATTTCCTAATAGAAAATACTTTATGAATTAATGATGAAAAATGCTTTACATGACTTAATTACAGGCACCAAATTTCTCAAGTCACAATGAATATAAAAATCTTAATTTTTTCTCATATCTTATGCTTTTTTGGAAAAATAATAATTAAAAAACTGTGGGAAGATGGATGGTTTGATCATTTATATTGTAAACACAGAAACCGTTTCCTTTAAATTGCCTTTGACAGTGATTCCAAAAATAAATATTTTAAGTAAAAACAGTTTGTAAATTAACCACAGTTTATTTCACTTCATTTTGGCTTTATAGACTCCTTGATCTTATATCTTGGTAGGGTGTCTGTGCTCTTCATTTTTCAACGACAGTATTCCCAGAGAAACCTTTTTTTTTAATTGTGTTTGTAAACTTTGAATGGTGTGTCACAATGTACATTATTTATCACCAGAAATGTTGTTTATGATGAGCACAATTAAGGATAAAATCTCTGGCTTTTGGAAAAATGCAGTTCAAGTCCTATTTTTGTAAATTAAGAATATTTTCTTTGCAAACAAGAATAATTGGTTTTCCTTTTGTCTTTGCAAAACAATCACATCATTCACAGCCATAGCTTTAATAATTTTCTTTGCCTGGGTTTCTGATGTTGATATTTATGACAATAGAGTAATTACAATTGGTTTCCTAGTTTCATTATTGCTAGGAAATGCAAATTTACATGTATGGTCGTACATGTAGTGGATAATTTCAAAATGAGTGACATAACCTAGGCAAATTGATTATGCTGGTGTTTGTCATTCATGTTTAAATAAAATATGACAAAATTCACTTTACTAATGAAAATAAAGGCAGCAAAATTTATGTTTAATGACAAAATATGAATCAGAAAAAAATGGGGAAAAATTTTTAAAGAAAATTAAATGTTGACCATTGGTTTTCATGTTTTTAGTTGATTTCACTTATCAAACAGGCTACAACTGTGCCAACACACCTTGCATAAGTATTTATTTTAACTCCAGTATTTGTTTGCTGGGACTAAAAGTCCAATCTTAAACCTAAACCTTTCTTCTATTTCAGAATTTATTGAAGGAGTTTCTCAGTTCAGCGTCAAAGGAGACAAGGAATCCAAACTTAGATGTGAGTACTTCACATTTAATATTGTATTTAAAAATGTATCCCCTCCTACAGTAAGGTGAATCAGTTATTTCCTCACTTTCTGATGCTTTTACAGCCCTTTTTATGCCCAGTTCTTGTAGAGTATGTGTAAACACCTATTTCAAAATAGGTTGATGGTCAGAAATCTGACATTTGAGACAAAGAGGAATTAAATGCATGAGCTGTGAATTTATTTTTCAATTAAGTTTTATTTTTCAATTTAGGTTTTATCTTTTAGTAGTTTACAATCAGTAAATAGCTAAATATGACACCACCTTTGAGCAATGACCTGCACTGGGAATTGTCTGACTCAGATTTCAGATTCTAGGTTGCCAACTGTCAACCTCCTTTGAAATAGATGTATATGACACCCAGGGACCCAAAGTGTCTATCATAAACCTGGGTAACCATAGAGGTCTTATTTAAGAGTTAGTGTTCCATTCCAATCATGATCGTGGAAGCATCTTAAAAAGTGGGGCATCTGGATTATTTTCCATTTTTGTGTTTGCCATGTCATATAATAAACATCTTATTAACCTTGCTTGCTCAGTCTGTACGTAAGGTATGGAATCTTGTTTTTTTCTGCTTTTTTATGGCCTGTGTGTTGTGCAGGCAGTGGAAAAGAACTTGGTCCACAACTTATGGTACAACCCTTGCACTTGGTTAATAAGAGGTATGTATGTTCCAGTTGCTTTTAGGATTTATGACATGGATAATGATGGATTGATTTCTAATGGGGAATTATTCCAAGTCTTGAAAATGATGGTTGGAAATAATTTGAAAGAAACACAGCTCCAGCAGATCGTAGACAAGACAATACTAAATGCTGACAAAGATGGTGATGGTAAAATCAACTTTAGTGAATTTTGTGCTGTAAGTATAGAAAGGAAAGATTTAAAAATGCAAATATTAGACTCAAATTTTAATATAGACCCATTTGATAATACTAGTTTTGATAAAAACATGTCTTGTTTTAACTTAAAAGTTGTGCGATTGTTCTGAAATTCTTACTTAGTCTGCTAACATTAAGATTTTTTTAGATTTGATAGCTTTGTATTCCCAAATTTAAAACCATTATCTGTGTTTAGTTTATGACATGAAGTTGGACCCTTTTTATAAGTTTGATACACATGGGTCATATTACAGTTTATTTACAGACATTTGGAATGACACTACGTGCTATTAGGTGGATACAAAAGCAAACAGAAGTGACACTTTAATGGCTTTTACACTTAATCTTAATCAGTATAAAAGACAGGGAAAATTAAAAATTACAAGTGTTGTGCTCCATTATGTCCATGTGAATTACCAAAACATTTGATTAAAAAGCTTAAAAAATAACACCATTCAATCACAGCGTTTGAAATCACTGGTTTATTCACAATTTGAGGTGCGCTTTGCTTTTAATAAAATAGCTTGTTAAGTATGTACATGAAAAGTATTGTGTTCATGCAAAGTTTCCCTCAAATTT
>JAAAQI020189441.1:0-22107 GCA_011800005.2 Stichodactyla mertensii
TTGTGTTGTGGGAGCACCACTTGACATGGTTGATGTTGCTTGTGTTGTGGGAGCATCACTTGACATGGTTGATATTGTTTGTGTTGTGGGAGCATCACTTGACATGGTTGATGTTGTTTGTGTTGTGGGAGCATCACTTGACATGGTTGATGTTGTTTGTGTTGTGGGAGCACCACTTGACATGGTTGATGTTGCTTGTGTTGTGGGAGCACCACTTGCCATGGTTGGTGTTGATTGTGTTGTAGTAACATTGGTTGACATGGTTGATGCTGCTTGTGTTGTGGGAGCACCACTTGACATGGTTGATGTTGCTTGTGTTGTAGGAGCACCACTTGACATGGTTGGTGTTGCTTGTGTTGTAGTAGTACCAATTGACATTGTAGTTGTTAGTAGCATAGTAGTGGCGCCTTCCACAGCTGTAGTGCTTGTAGGGCTCACTGCCAATAGGTTGTTGGTGCTATTTGCTTTAAATAGGCTCGAGACATTTTGAGCGACAGATACTAAAAACAAATATAAAATATAACTTATCAATTCTAATTATTTTAAACCCATCGTCAGGTCAATGCTTCGTATCCGTCTCGTTTCTATAAACCCTTTTGACAGGGCCATAAAAAACAGATCCGATAAAGAGCTTTACTCGTAGAAAGACCAATAATTATAAAATTGCAGCTATGGTGACCAGGTATTTGATTAATTGAGTTGCTAAGTGAATAAAATGAATAAATGAAATAAAACGTAAAGAAATGCAAAATAAATGTAAAATAGTCTTATAAAAATAAGGCAACTGACACAAATACTAATTAGCATTAATATATGCTTATCCTTTACGTTAAACAAGCACTTTTTTTTACTCATACATGTTTCGGTATTATTATATGTAGAGTAAAAGATAACTCATTGAACGATACCATCAAATTTTATCCAACTCAGTTATTTGGAGACAGCTGTCTTTTTATGTCTACCTCATTAATTTATTGTCGATACAATTTATGATTAATTGCGGATACGTGTGCGAACGGATGATGAAACAGCATATTGAATCGTTAATCCACAACTTCCGAATGAAATTTGTTTCAGAAATGGAGCACCGACTGTAGAATTTCCCTATTTTACTATGACGTCACATCAAAACAATCCATTGCTTGAATGCTAAGGATCGTGGTCGTGGGAGGGAGACAAAACAGTAACAAGACAAAAAATCGATATTAAGGTGACTGGATACTATTGGATTTTATATTTAACTTCTTTTAAAATAGCATCGTTTTTAACGGAAATTTAATGCTGATTTCAGATATGAACAGAAAAATAGTGTCCCGAACTACTTTTTGAGATAATCAAGCTTGAATGGATGGGTGTTTATGAGTTTTGGAAGCGAAAATCTCGTTAGCCGAAGTGAGTATATAGCAAAAAATTAAAGCTCAAAAGATAATAGATCTACGAAGGCAATATTTGTACAGATGTTAACTGGTTGGTAATTCTACAACATGACATTAAAATTTTTTGATATGACATAGATTTTTAGGAGCTTTTTCAAATAAGCACATAAAAAGTATATGGTCCCGTGCAAAATTCGAGGTTTTTGCTCTCTTGAAGTTCAAAACACATATGGTTCTTCAATCTTTTTCAGAAAGATTCCGAAGGTTACCATGGTAATTCGGTGAAAATTATGCACTGCACGTGGCACGTGCATGCTTGTGGGCTCGGAAAGATCCAGTAGTAGTCAGCTACCTTGAATGCGTTTTGTAGACTGTAGCATCAGATACCAAATGCAGTAAACATTGTGTATTCTAAGATGAGTAAAATGCATCTTAGATGAGATCTGTACATCTTAGATTTTGAAACCAGACAAATTGAAAATACTTTTTTTTTTTTTTTTTGCTGAGCGAATATATACACCTTATTCGTTGTTTTCCCATTACAGGTCGCGAGTCTTTCCCTGTGCTTTATGCCTTTGTTTAATGCTAACGATTGAGAAGATACATATTAGTATGGATAACCTTCAAACAAAGAATCTTATCACCTTCGCAGGATTTTTCCCCAGTGGAATTAAAATCTTGTCCCACAAACAACAACACGTTTTCTGTTTTGAAGGGAACTACAAGGATTACAAGGCAATTTTATTTTATTTTCATGAGACAGTAAATAATTGAAACAATATTTAATAACTTTTCCGCGATCAAAGTTTTAAATGCTGAGATATTCTGGCTAATTTGTTGAGCTTGTGGGACTTAGCAACGGTAACTAAGTTGAGTCGGAACCATGAATTCTAAATTTGATCCTTTATAGGGCTGGTCGGGTGGAGTTGGGTGGGAGGGGTGTCGCAAAGTATTCTTCATAGAATAAAGCTATCTTCACCATTGAAGATTCACAATCTAGAAAATTTCGTTGATAAATATCTTCGTTGACAAATCACTGTTAAATACCTCAGTTTTCTTGAGGTAAGTCTCTATGTCATGTGCTAGTGAAGATGGAATGTGTGTTTATAGTATTTTCAAGTTTGACACATGAAGAACATTTGGAATCACGTGTCTAATTCTAGATTTCTATAACAATACTTTTAGCCACACTAAAGTTTTAAGTGTGTCGTGTTTTTAAAATCTTTTCGTTGCTTTCAGACGAAAGTATAATAGTTGGTGGTAGTCAATCCCAGCCGGTCCCGTTGTATTTTTCGCTACTTTAGCCGCAGATATCTAGACTGTCAGATATCTATAGTCAAGAAAAGATTTAAAGCATAGCAATCTATGCTATAAATATCCTGATTTTTTCCTACCCCATCACGTTTTGGTATCATAAATTATCCTCACAGCGTGTCACCTTCCTCTCATGAAGGCATATATTAATATCCTCTGATTTTTTCCTACCCCATCACGTTTTGGTACCATAAATTATCCTAACAGCGTGTCACCTTCCTCTCATGAAGGCATATATTAATTTATACCCTACGCCATACGTCAAGCATAAGGGTTTGTTTCATTGATCCCTCTTCCCTTCTTCTGCGTCATCTTCAAGCTCGATAGCTGTTGCCCAGGCAACCGTTTCTGGTGCAACCCATCCATTGATCCTGCTGTCCAATATTTTTGCGGCGAGGGAGGGGGTGGTGGGGTTGGAATTCTCCCCTTTTTCGTGTTTGCCGTAGAAAAGGAAATTTTCTCTGAGTCTTCATGAATCACATTCAAGCTCTTGGTCTTTGAAAGTGTTGTTGTTGAAGGCACGGACGATTTTCGTTTTAACTGGGAGTCATCCAAAGACTGAGACCTCGTGAAGCCGTTTAGGAGACCGCGTGCAGGACTGAAGAGCAGTCCAGCGGTGACACTTACTAAGCTACTAGGAGAGATTTGATTGGTTGGTTCGCTTACACTCTTAGCCTGGCTCGACTCGGTTGTTATTATTCCGCTTTTGGGTCTTTTACGATTACGTTTCTTTTTTGAGTCCAAAGGCGGGAAAAATTCTTCCTAAAGACAAAGATGGGAAACCAATTGGATGCTGGCGTTGATCACAAAATAGAAAACAAAAAGACAGACAGAAAGTCGAGCGGAAGCATAGGCATAACATCCAAGCGTGCTTTGGGGGAGGGGGGGGGGGAGAGGAAGGAAGGAAAGGAATCAATTCTTAGGTGTTGTGGGGGTAGGTGATCTCCAACAATGTGAAACTGTGTATACACCCTTGAAAGGCTAATAATCCTATCTGTCCGTGAGGTCGGACTAGGTTCTTACCTTGTGTCTGTGCGCTACTGACTCCGAAAATGTACCGATATCTTCCGGTTCACACGGATTAGCAAAACTACGTTGAAGTTGTTCTCGTGCACTCAATTGACCTGAAAAACACGACATAAAGAATATACAATTAGATTAAAAGGTAATTAAATATCAACCCCACAATACCACCTACCAAACACTAAAACATGCTGTTAAACGCCTTAGACTGCCCCGTCCCCCCTTCTACGCAAATGTACTCCCGCCACTTACGTGGACAAGAATTCTGATTTCAAATTTAATACCCACAGGATTTCAAGCCCGCACGAGGTATAAATTATCAATTGTTGATTGATTTTTCTTGCTCACCATTCAGTATTTTTCCTAGTACTTGGTCGTCATCATGACTGGAATAAGGATGTGACGTCATTGCCGTCCCGTTCATTCGGGATTCCCGTACGATATCCCGTCTAATCCTAGCTCTGTCCCATCTCCTGAACACTATGAACAGGATCATGATAAGGATGACTTCCAGGAATAAACCAATGATGTGTCGCTCCATTACCTGGTGTAAAAATTAAATAATATCTCGAGTTATACGCTGTTTTCTTATGACTCAAAGCATTTCGTTTTGGCTCATTTGCATCACATTTGAGGGGCACTTTACATGAACACAGTTTTCATGTGCAGTGAAGGATAACAAGCTATTGTATTTATGCAAAGTGCTCCTCAAAGTTGAGAATATCGTTATGGTAATTCCTGGATCCGTTACTGGATGCTGCATTATTACCTGAATATTTAGATTTGCTATTTTTTTGTTGAACTGTTTCATATCACGACTTGTTTCATCTATCTTAGCTTGTAGGTTCAATATCTGTTCCTTTTGGCTCCTTATCTGTTGATAGCAGGGAAAGATGTTACATTTCAAGAAAACCATATGATGTATGGAAATAGTGATTCATAGTGATAAATACAACTATTTCAAAAAAAAGGTGTCGGTCGTCGGAGATCTGAAATCTGAGACCGAGAGGAACTAAGGACACGAGCCGTGAATTCATTAGTTTTAAATTAAGTTTTATTTTCAGGTGTTTTATCTTTTAGTAGTTTGCAATCAGTCAATAGCTAAATACGACACCACATTTGAGCGCTGGCCAACCGTCTGGCTCAGATTTCAAATTTCAGATCAGCGACCGACAACTTTTTCTGAAATAGGTGTATATAGACGTGTTGCAGTGTTACGTCATACCATTTTATAAACACGATGCGCGCGCATCCGTGTAGGCAAAACGAGTGTCGAAGTGTATCAGAAAGACTGCTAAAACTTCTTCTAAAAATAGGTAAAGTTTCAGGGGAAAATACAATGAAATGAACGGTCAAGCTCAATAAATATAAGCAAATATTACTACTTGACAGAGTGTTTTGTCCACAGGAATGTGCGCACATCATGTATTGTGATCAGCGCATGTAAATATTGACAGCTGGTCTCTAACGAACGCTCTGCTTGGTTAATTAGCGTGCATCCATAACTTGATACTGACGCACGAGGAGTGTCGACCCTTTCCTATTGCCTTACCACAGATTCTGCTTTGATGGTGGCATTTGTTAGCAGGTTGACTTTCTTGTCGAAGTTCTTTTGCATTTCCTCTACCATCTTGCGGTACCTTGAGACAAAGGCAAACCAGTCAATCGATCAATCAATCAGATATATCATTCAAGCACCTAATAAATCAACTGCGCCTTTTGCAGTTCGCGTTTTTCAAAGGTCTTGTATTAAGTGCCTTGGAGGGGGGTCGAGGGAAAGGGAGGAGAGGAGAGAGGGGAGGAGAGAAGGGAAAAGGAAGAGAGAGAAGGGAAAGGGAAGAGAGAGAAGGGAAAGGGAAGAGAGGAGGGAAAGGGAAAAGAGGAGGGAAAGGGAAGAGAGGAGGGAAAAGGAAGAAAGGAGGGAAAGGGAGGAGAGGGGGGAAGGGAGGAGAGGAGGGAAAGGGAGGAGAGGGGGGAAGGGAAGGGAGGAGAAGAGGAAAGAGAAAAAGGAATGAGTGTGTCACGTCAATAATGTTAATCAATACTTTCTTCTTCCCTTTACAGTCCTTTTCTACCATCCCCTTCCCTCCAGTCCCTGAGGCTACGATCTGATTGAAAAAATTAATTGAGAGGTTCTTACTTTTGATTGAGTTTTTCCATGTACATCGTGCTCAGAGTAAGATTCTGCTCAAGGGCCTTTATTCTGTTGGTAAGGCGCATAAAGATAGACTCCTTTTGAGCACCACTGCCGACAAGTCCTTGACCACCAATACCAGCGCTACTAGGTGCCTTGCTTAGCACAGAAGACAAGTCATCTGTAATAGAAGACTCGATACTACTCGAGGGGGGTACCACAGGGGCTTTATCCACTGGGGGTGGTTGTAAGGGGCTTATAGACTCTGGCAGTTCATGAGGACTTACATCAGGGTGGTGGGTTGGTTGTGCTGGTATTGTAGGTTCGGATGGAGGCGAGTGTTCCACAACGCTTGGTTTTAATTGTTCCACACTTGAACTCGAACTCGAAGCAGACACAGATGGCTTGTCCTTCTGTGACACCGATATTACGTCACTGGCCTCTTGAGTTAATGATGGTCCAGTGTCACTCTGTGAAGTGCTATCCGCTTCCTTTATTTCTTGTTCCTTTGACTCCTTGAATGGTTCTTTTCCATCAGCTGGTTGATCTGGTTTAACAGGCTTATCCGGTTTCTCGAGGTGTGCTGTCCCTTCCCTACCAGCGCTATCCAACATTTTAAACTCTAGTACATCAACGTCTTTGGGGTGGGCTACAATAGTTGGTGCTTTGCATTCAGAGGGTGAAGACGACTGAGATGGCTTTATTAATGACTTATCTAATGAATCAGCTGAGGCACAGGTATCTCGCGAACTCGTCGAAGACTCCTCACCAGAAACGGTAGAAGACCCTGCCTCTGCTACGGTACTTTCATTTTTAGTTACTACAGATTCTACAGATTCTGTTTTGAGATCCGCCTCGTCTTGTTTTGTATTTTTACTAACACCAGTTTCGTCCTGTATTTCAGGTTTTGTTCTTGAAGCATCACCTTTAGTTGTTCGACTGTCCGATACTGATAATCCATCTTTCGATTTCTCACTTGGATTTGCAGTAGATTGAATATCTAAATTCGTTGGTTGTGTGGATTGCGAGTCTGTGTTTTGACTAGAGGGGTGTGTAGTTAGTACAAAAACAGTGGTCAATACCGGCGTGCCCTTCTCCTCAGATCTAGGATCACTGGGCTTTTTAATTGGTGGTTCTACTTCACTTGGTTGGACTATAGACGCAGGATCAATGGCTCCATTAAAACTCGTTTGTACATTTTCCTTACTGTCTTGCCCTGATTTAACATCAGAGGAACTTGTAGTCTCTAGCAAAGAGTCTTTTTTCTTTACTTCTTTTATACCTTTAGAAATGATCTCATTTTCATTTCTTTCCTTTTTGACTATAGCCTCATCATTTTCATTATCAATCTTTTCCTTCCCATTTTTCTTCCCTTTCTGTTCCATTTTTTCTCTTTCTTTTTCCCCTTCTTTCTTTTCTTCGTTTTTCTTGG
This sequence comes from Stichodactyla mertensii, assembly GCA_011800005.2. Lineage (NCBI taxonomy): Eukaryota > Metazoa > Cnidaria > Anthozoa > Actiniaria > Stichodactylidae > Stichodactyla > Stichodactyla mertensii. Next base: position 7,280 of record JAAAQI020189441.1, read on the forward strand.
AGTCCTCCTTTCCTTTCTCAGCGCTCGTGTCTGGTGTGCTATCGCTACCAGGCGGTAACTTAACATTCCTAGCGCTTGTCTTTTGTCTCGTAGGAGACTCCTCCCTAGGAGTAAATCCCCTGTATTTGCGCTTGGAGTACAACACCTTTCCCATCAAGCATCCAAAACTAGAGTGCCCAAGCATGCGCACGAGCAATTCACAGCTGGTAAATGCTGAGGTCGTCCTTGAACTTCTACCGCCATCCGAATCAATTTTCTCATAGAAAGTAGTATTATCCTGTTTATTTTCTTGTTTATCTGGTTTTTTAGTCTCTGTGGTATTAGTTCCAGTAACATTGGATGTGACATTTTCTTGCTTTGAATCATGAAGTTTGTCATCATCATCATCCTCGCTAGGAATCAGAGTCACTATACTTGGCTTAGCGTCTTGGCCATTCGCTGTCGTGGAAGACACGATGCCAGATGATGGAGCAACAGTTGATAGACCAAGGCTATCACTTGTAAGATTCTTTTCACTGTCGATTACCCCTGTCAATTTCTTTGCAGCAACTTTAACTATATTAAATAAAGTATCTCCAACAGTTGCAAGGATGTTAGCTGTTGATTTCGTTTCTTTATCGTCTGCCTTGACGGACGGGTTGGGAGGTAAGACTTGTGCAACATCATCATCGTGATCAACAGCATCGCCATCATCTTGGCCATCAGCCTCATGGTCTTCGAGTTCTTCCATCATACTTGTACCAAAGACTCGAAATAAACTGAGTGGACAGTAGTGCTCTGAACCAAAGTGACTTAGCATTTCCACCTAAAATATAAAATATCACTTAGTGCAGGGTTTTACCGGACGCAGGATTCTGCGTCCTATACGCAAGTAAATTGAAATAGGACTACCAAAACAAAAAAAAGACTGCGTCCTAAGGGACGCAGAAATATCTTTCATATATACATTATATCAACAATACAATGTTCGCCATCTTGTTCTTGTCCACTATCTTGGACAAAATGAGTGGGATCTGGAAACGATAAACTCTTCGCCGATGGCCGAAGAGTCTGGGGAGAGAAGCGTGCTTAATCAAGCAAGATTGCGGCAAAAAGACAATATAATTTTTGAAAGAAACAGAATTTGAACAGATATATGCCCTGGGACTCACTTTTTTTTAACTGGGGACTCCTAAACTATTGGGTTGGTAGTCCGGTGTACCCCAAAATAAATTGACTCGGGTAAAACTATGACTTGGTGTTTTAGTCGTTAAGGTTAAAATATCATGTTGATGAATTGGTCATGTTGTTGGATGAAGATCCTGCCTGGTCTTCAATGGTGGTGGTGATGCTACTGATAGTGGAACTGGTAATGTTAGTGATAGTGAAGCTGATAGTGGCAGTGATAGTAGTAGTGGATCTGGGGTGGTGGTAGTGATGTTAGTGATAGTGGAGCTGGTGGTGGTAGTGATGTTAGTAGTAGTGGAGGTGAAGTGGTGGTGGTAGTGATGTTAGTAGTAGTGGAGCTGGTGGTGGTAGTGATGTTAGTAGTAGTGGAGCTGGTGGTGGTAGTGATGTTAGTAGTAGTGGAGGTGAAGTGGTGGTGGTAGTGATGTTAGTGATAGTGGAGCTGGTGGTGGTAGTGATGTTTTAGTAGTAGTGGAGGTGAAGTGGTGGTGGTAGTGATGTTAGTAGTAGTGAAGGTGAAGTGGTGGTGGTAGTGATGTTAGTGGTAGTGGAGGTGAAGTGGTGGTGGTAGTGATGTTAGTAGTAGTGAAGGTGAAGTGGTGGTGGTAGTGATGTCAGTGGTAGTGGAGGTGAAGTGGTGGTGGTAGTGATGTTAGTGGTAGTGGAGGTGAAGTGGTGGTGGTAGTGATGTTAGTAGTAGTGGAGGTGAAGTGGTGGTGGTAGTGATGTTAGTGGTAGTGGGGTAGTGGAGCTGGGGTGGTGGTGTTGGTGTTGATGTTAGTAGTGGTGTTTAGGATTTTGTTAGTGGTAACTGTGATGAAGTCAGTGGTAGTGGTGGTGGTGGTGGTGGTGGTGGTGTCTTGTGGCATGGCACTGATGATACTAGTAGATAATGAATATGATGACGATATTGATGAATTATGCCATAATTATCATGACCATTGGTTTTTAAAATAAAAAGACCAATTTGAACTTTTGAGAGATCAAGAGGTGTTCCAGCAAAAAGCCCCCGGACAAATGTATGACAAGTTAATTGAACAATTAGAATAATTGATTATGAAATGAATTTAGCTTCATACCTTTATGTATTTAGCATAGATAGGCTCATCCAAAGGAAAACTTTGTAAATTTCTCTCATCTCTGGCTTGAAATGTGCCCAGTAAAGTCCACTCCCTTGTGGGGTACCGCCCACTCACATAAACCTTGAAGCTCTCAGGTGTAGATGAGAACAACTCAAAATTTGCAATTTCAATAGTCTTAACTTGTACATTATCACATAACTCAACAATAAACCATATTTTTGCACTACAAGGATTTAACATGTACAAGTCTCTGTTATCTTGAAGAATGGAAAATATATTAGAAGCCTCAGGATTTGCCTTTAGGATTTTTGCTCCACAATCTAATGATGCATAATTGTTTTGTTTTCTCTGTTTGACTTTTCTAGTTTTTGTTTTGCTTAATGTTTCAGGACCATCTTTGACTTCTTGTTGTTTTTTGAGTATGTATTTTTGTTTTTCTTCTTCTTCTTGGAGGTGTTGTCTCTTGAATTCATCAAAAGATGGCATCTCTTCAGAGGTAGGCTTTGTCTCTTCTTCTGCTTGTTTCAATCCTGCTGTAATACTGTCAAATTCTTTATCTTTAGATTCATCTTCTTTGGTTTCAGTCTCATCATTTTTATCTTTAACATCTTCTTTAGATTCTTCCTGTTTGTCTATCAAGACACTGATAGGAGAAACTGCATCATCTTTATTTTCCTTTTGAGCTTCTGCAGTTGGAATTGAAATTACTTCACTGCAAAGAAATAAGATTAATGAATAAAGAATCAAACAAAGGAATAAATGCAGGAAGGAACCAATACAATTTTTACCACTGAAAAATTTCTCACACACTGATTGGTCAAGAGCTATTTTTGATTTAATACAGGCTAGGCCTGCTTGTGCTTACAACATCTGCCACACTCTTGTGCTTTGCGATGCCACATGATAAAAACTTTGCAGTGAAACCACTCGCTGTGCTCCTGGTCACACTTGAGTTTTGATCATTTGTGATGTCATTTCTATATTCAATTACAATACAGACCATAGAAAAATGACTTTGAATTACTAAGTATACACAACTATGCATAACCATTACTCTTGGAAAACATATTTGTCAAATACTGAATTATATTATCATTATTATAAGCATTAAGGTTATGTAAAAAAATAAAATTTGCAGTTCACAAATTATTATAAATAGACTTGGCATTGAATTAATAAGGTGTTCATAGTTAGAAGTCCAGAGTTATAAAGATGATCACAGAAAAGAGCAAAAGTAAATAGAGAAAGAAGAAGCAAGAAGCAAGCAAAGAAATAGAGGAGCTGTTTAAGTGAAAAAGATGAAACAAAGAGAAACTGCAGCAAAAAAAACTGGAAGGAAGAAATAAGCAGCAAAAACAAGTGTTGAAAAAGAAAACAGATTTTTTAAGGTTCTTTTTCTCATGGAACTTCTTGGGAGTAGATTAAAAAGGGTCTACCACATAAATCCTTCATGAGACAGGGGGAGGGAGGCACAGGTACATTTTTACACAAGCCATTTTACCTTTGGTCTTCCTGTGGTTTTTCTGGTATAATTTCCTCTTTACTAGGTTTTTCGTCAACATTTTTAACCTCCTGTTTCTCAGCCTCCTTTCCCTTTGCTTTATTATCAACACTAATTTCTTTTTTCTCAGAGTTGATGCCAGATGACATAATAAATTCATTCTGAGGCTTGTCATCTTCTATGAATTTTTTCTCTTGATGAATAGACTCTGTGACACTTGCAATTACTGATGATGATGATGATGATGATATACTGTCTGTGTCAAAATGAGGAGTAGCTGGTGCTACTGTGGGTATGACTAGTTGTTCTAGTTCAGATGAAGAGATACCTTTTTCAAGTGATGATGAATGTGTACTTTCAGTTGATGTATCAGTGCTTAAAGATATTGAAGATGAAGATGAGAGTGATGAAGTTGTGTAGCTTGATGATGATGAGGATATTGATGATGATGATGATGATGATGATGGTGATGATGAATCTGACAAATCATAATTTAATTTCACCTGCAATCAAATAGCAGACATAAATTGATTTAATATTGCATCCAAACAGAGTGATGTGTCATTGTATTGTCATTGCATTGGGTCAAAGGTTAATGGCCACCATATGAACCATTATTTGATTGCAGAGCTTGGATCAAAACAGAATTGATTTTGATGAGGGAGGAAAACCAGAGGACCCAGAGAAAATAAAGGTGTGAAAGAACATGTTTCTGTCACGACTGTTCATGGGCAGATGTAAATGACAGTATATAATTTAATAAAGAATTTATTTGGGATTCAAACAATAAATATGATAAAAAAGTGCAAAATATGGGTAAAAAAAGTGCAAAATATGGGTAAAAAAAATTGTTCAAGGACAGATGGAAAATCATGACAGCTTCAAAATCTCACCAGGACATGTGTCCACTTAAAAAAAGAAAAGAAAGAAAGGAAAAAAGAAATATTTTTCATTTCATTGGCAATTATTCTGCCATCAATAACTGGTATATTTGGATATATAGAACCTTATGCCTACTGCTGTTCAAGTAATTGATTTTCTTCCAATGAGATGTCTAGCTTTCTTGATTAGAAGTCTGCTCATTGACCTGTGAAACAGCTTTTTTGTTTGAACTTTGTCAAGTCTGTTATGACAGGAAAATGTGAATATTGGGAAATCTTTAAATAAAGCACTCACAGAAGATTAATTTCTTCAGAAAAAAAAATTCTGGTGCAGAAATCAAAAATTATAGTCACATCGATTTTGTTAAAAATTTAAAAACAAATTATAAATTTTATTCAGAATATGTGATCTGTCAACAAATATTGATTTTTGTTTATTTATCAAGAAAGCATTAAAGAAAATACCCAAAAATAATCCAACCTTATCTATCTTAATGCAAAATCACTGAAAATAATAAATAATAAATTGAAACGAGCGTTTTAAAACTGTCTGCAATACAGATATGCCATCGAGGTGGTACAAGTTGAAAGATTCAGGAGTAAACTGAGGTCAAATTGAATCATACAGCAGTACAGGAATAAAGAAATATTTATAGATCTACTCTTGTTCAACGTGTACAAGACAATGAATTCCTTTCTCGTTGGATTTAGAATCCAAGCAACAAAGGAGGAAAAACTCCTTCACAAGAGTCATAAATGTTGACAGTATACACTTACCTCATTCGCTTCCGCAGCGTTTAAAGAACTATTTTGATCTTCTGAGAAAATTTTTGGCCCTGTATCTCCTCCTGGACTCTCCACATAACATATTCTGTGGTTAAGAACAGTATAAATTTGAATATTAGAGGAATAAAAGAATTAAAGTGTACACAATACAATGAAGAAGTTCGTACTTCACAACTACCCAATGCAGCTCGATGGCATCCGTACCTTAAAACGCTAAGAAAAACCCCTAAAATTAAGAAAAAAGCTCTGAAATTCATACTATTACTTCATTGAATGTTGAATTGTAATATACAGGCAGGAAGTTTCCGAAAAGGCTCAAAATAATTGCAAAATGGTTTGTTTTTTAGTGTCATTGTGTTGCAACACAACCACGATGCCTCCATGATGACGACGTGTTTTGTTGCTGGACCGGTAAGACTGGTTTCTGGTTACGACAGTCCGGTGTCACGCGAAATTCCCTCTTAGGGGAGGGGACGGTAACTTAACAATTTTATCGTGCAAACCTCGCTTTTGGACATAAATTTCAAAAATTTTAATTTTAGTCAGGGACCGCGGAGCGTAATCTTGATTGGGGGGGGGCTAACGACCATGATTGGGGGGCTAACGACCACCGAAGGATAACTTGGTATTAATATATAAAACTTGTTGGGGGGGCTATAGCCCCTCAGCCTCCCCTGCTCCGCGGTCCCTGTTAGTACGAGTTTATTTGTATTTTTTTATTTCCTTTAGGAACAATTTTGGAAATAAACAGACCAAAGAAATTACATCAACAATGAATCTTTGCATAACTTGTCATATATCCTCAATGTTTGGTGCCAGAAAAGGCCTGAAGGAAAGGCAGGGGAAAAGGACTACTGGCTACTTGTGTTGTTACACTAGGCACTCTTTTTGCAACTTGTCTCGCAATTCTGTTACGAGACAAGTTGCACAAAACATTGCTTAGTTTAACATACCAAGTGTCTTGCAATTTTGTTGCCCGCAACTACGAGCAAAACTGAGACGGTTGCAAGGAAAATTGCCTTGCGTAACAGCACCAGTAGCCAGTAGGTGAGGTTTGAGAGGGAAATATGCTTTAATTTCTTCAAAATAGGAAATAATCAAGACTATGTTATTACTGCGAAACAATGATTTCAAAGTCAAATTAAGCAAAACACATTAAATGTATAATTTTTTCTACTCAGAGCTTGGCGTGAAATCATTGAAGCAACTTTGGGGAAGCTCTTTCGGAAGACATTCTCCTCATCAAAAGTCAAATAGCAAAAGTTTTGCACAAGCTATTTTGAACCTATATACGCCCATGCATTAAAATCAGAAAATGTCCTCAAAAGTGAAAAAATCCACTTTATTATGTAGGCATTCCTTTATATTTTACATATTAAAAATATTCTATTATACCTTATTACCCCACGTAAATACTTTGACCAATCTTTCCACGGTGATTTATACCAGGTGATTTTATTCTTTTATTCATTTAAATAATTTTCTGAAGCCTAATGCATTACTGGGTGCAATGTTGCGTTATTTGAACTTGGTATTTTCGTGTTTTGAAATTATTTCCTATTTTAATTCTTTGACTATGTGAGTCTTACAATTTATCTTGCAAGAATGAAATTCATCACTGGCATAGACAAAATATGACCTCTGTGTTTGGTTTTTAGGATTGTTTTTGTACGACCACGTTTCAATAGAGGATACGATACGTTTTTCCATGGATCAGATTGCGTAATGAATGATGCCATGACAGTCAAATGGCTTCAAAGCTGGACCAAAAGCACCAAAATGCACAATGTCCAATCACAGTGCAAATTTGAAACCAATCGGACATTTTGATGGCGTAATTTACTACCAAAACCAGGATGCTTTGAGTGGCTTCTATTGTCAGACAAATTTTACCAATTGCCTCTTTATTCCAAGGAGAGTAGAAAAATCTGAATAACAAAACATTTTGACAAAGCATTGTGGTAGTGGTAGTAAATTGACGCAATCATGCAAATGACCTATTAAATGTCAGGATACTTTTCCCGCTCAAATGAAATCTGTCAGCGAAATAGTCGGGGAAACAAGTTGAACAGGTAAAATAAAAAAGGACTGAAGTAATAGTAATAATAAAACGAAACATTCACGTTTCCAATATGTCATAATTTCCCCCTCCTTCCTTCCTCCCCCCCTCCCCCACTCTAATTTTCCACCTTTACAAGTTATTTCTAGTTTTTCCAGTTGTTCAACATGTGACGTTCTAACATACGAGGTTTCGAGATGAAATGAACATATGATGGACCTCTAAAGTGAGTCGAAGAATCCTAAACAGGCGGGTGGAAAACGAAGGCTCACATCACGTTTAGCATAAAAGATTGGTAGATAAACCTTTCAAAATGATGCTCACAAAGGTATAATGCTATCAAACCCTGCTATTCCATCATTTTAACTTGCGCGCACATGTGACTGACGCGCACGATCATCTTTTGCCTTTTAATCGACTATTATGATAGCTCTTTCAATACTTCTTTTTGATTCAAATAATTTATAACTGTAGTAACCGACTTCCAGTACAGTGCCGACATGGCAAGAAGTCTCTTCTTCGTACTGCAGGTGACAACCATCCCCGCACACCACCCTCCTCAGTAGGGCCCAATTGTTCCAGGAGTTGAAGAATTTGTTGCGCAGTGCCGTCTTCCTGATCGTCTTTTGGGGACTGGTATGTCGAATTGAGTTCATTTATTTGCGCAGGGCTTTCTCGTCCACTGTCTAATGAATTGTCCAGGTTTACAGACGAGCTTTCTAGGTCTGAATTCAAAGATTCGTCCTTACTGGATATGAGAACCTCGTCGCCTTCCTGGTATCCAGAGATTAGGCGCTCGTGCTCGTGTGCTAGCATTCTTTTGTTGACGATATTGTGTAGTTGAAATTGTTCTTGTTTTAGGACTTGACGTTCGTCTAGAAGCTGCTTGACTAGGGCTTGCAGATGAGTTATTTTGTTCTGGGAAGGAAAACAAAATATCATAGATCAGACAAGTGCATAACACAACTCCAGAATTCCTTCCTGCCTTTCTTACCCGCAGCTTCAAAAAAAAAACAAAAAAAAACACCACCTAAAATAGCGTTTACTCTGGCTATCAGAGGCGCAAGACGCGACAACCACAGCAAACACAAAATTTGTTGTTATCCCATTACAGGTCACGTGTCATTTCTTTGGGGTTTTTTCCTTTGTTTATAGGTAACGCTTAAGAAGAACATTAATATGGATAAACCTCAAACAAAGAATCTTATTCTCTACTTTTGCATGGTCCATAATAACTTCTGTTTTTGGGGGGTAGTTACTATAATTCAAATTTGTTTGATTTGAATGACAATTTGTTTGATTTGAATGACAATTTGTTTGATCTGAATGACAATTTGTTTGATCTGAATGACAATTTGTTTGATCTGAATGACAATTTGTTTGATTTGAATGACAATTTGTTTGATCTGAATGACAATTTGTTTGATCTGAATGACAATTTGTTTGATCTGAATGACAATTTGTTTGATTTGAATTACAATAATTACAATAATTACCCCCCAAAAACAGAAGGCATTGTGGGGTATGCGAAAGTGGAGAATTCTTAAGAGGACTGAATTAGGAAAACACTATGCCCAAGCGAATAAGGTCTATTGCTGGGAAACGTTGCGTGCCTTTTCCATTCTGATACAGACTTTGCAGACTTTGCTACCACAGGAATCCCCAATAAAACAAAGTCCCACCGCCAGAATATTATTTATATTTATATTTATATAACATATCATTTTTATCATACCTGCATATCTCCTTTTTCATTAGACAGATGAGTAATAATCTTTTCGCGCTCACTGTAACGAGCCTTTAGAGCAGCACGCTGTGTCTGGTACAGAGTGACATACTCCTCTATAAAACCCAAACCAACAATATAGGTATTAGAAAGACCTTTCATCACAGGCAGCCAAGACTACTAGGGATTACAGATAACGGCGTGCAGATAGATTGTTCAGTGCGTTTTTTTTCCTGAGACACATGCAAATCAAGGCGCGGCACTTTTTGTTGCCGGCCGTGGCTTCCATTCATCAAATTAACGACAGTTTGAGATCGTAATTTTTGATTGACGGGAGCTAAAACTTGACTTCTAGGAGTTCTCAAGGTGGTGGAAATATGAAAAGCGCTGTAACTCAATCAAAACGAGAATATAAGTCGCCAAACTCACAAAGAAATATGCGCACGCATAAATTCATTACGAGTCGATACAAGCTGCCGTGTCATAAGGAGCTTTTCGCAGTCAGTGTTGAGATGACAGTGTCTTACCAATCGTTTCAGTTTCGAAGGCCAACCGATCAGTCAAGTGTTCAAGTTCTTGTACTCTTTCCTGTAAATTAACTTTTTCATCCATAAGATTCTTGAATTTCCCCTGAAAGGATATCAGTAAAGGTATGTAAAAGAGTGTGATTATTTGAACTGCTGCAGCTGATGTTGTTGGAGATGGTGCTCGTGGTGGTAATAAGAGTGATGTTGCTGTTCGTCAGTGGTGGTGATGGAGACGGTAGCGGCGACAGTGTTGTTATTGATGGTCCATGGTGCATGGTGGTGGTGATTGTGATGGTGTTGCTGTTCCTCAGTGGTGGTGATGGAGATGATACCGGCGATACTGTTGTTTGCTGGTTCATGGTGCATGGTAATGGTGATTATGATGGTGTTGCTGTTAGTCAGTGGTGGTGGTGATGGAGTTGGTAGTGGTGATGGTATTCTTGTTTGCTGGTTCATGGTGCATGGTAATGGTGATTATGATGGTGTTGCTGTTAGTCAGTGGTGGTGGTGATGGAGTTGGTAGTGGTGATGGTATTCTTGTTTGCTGGTTCATGGTGCATGGTGGTGGTGGGTGGTGATTGTGATGTTGCTGTTAGTCAGTGGTGGTGATGGAGATGGTAGTGGCAACGGTGTTGTTGCAGGTACATGGTGCGTGGTGGTGATAAATGTGATGTTGCTACTGTTGGTCAGTGGTGGTGATGGAGTTGATGTTGTTGCTGCTGCTGTTGATGGTGGTGATGGTGTGATAGTGGTGGTAGTAGTGGCGATAATGTTGTTTTCGTTGTTAATGTTTCCATCTCCCATGATAACATAAACTTACTTGAAGCTGAGTAAAGGCGGCTTTCAATGTCTCGTAAGGTATGTTCTCCTCAACGTCTGAACTAGATAAGTCTTCTTGTTCAGACTGTTTTTCTATTTGGGATTTCTGTTTCTGTAAAACTTCTTGGAGAAGGAGGATTTTTTGTTGCTGTTCGTGTAGCGTTTGCTGGAACTGCTCCTGCACCTGAAGATTATTATAGAACAAAAGTTTGTTCCACAGTAAGCTGTCCAAAAATTTGATTAACCGCCCCCCTCCCTTCCGAACTTACCAAACCTATATCTACAAATTGTACCAACCAACCCCCATCCATATATCACTCGACTGTACATTCGTGCACAAAGATGCGATGCTGTCACGCGTACACGATGTGCATGACAAAGAATCATGCGGTAGGGACATACAGTCACGCGATTACGCATTCGTCATGCAAGTGCAGTAATAAAATTGAACACGGTCATACCTGTCTGTACTGCTGCTGCAACTGTTGTTGTAGCTGTAGCTGCATATGTTCTTGTAGTTTTTGCAGGTCTTTTTCATGACTTTCTTGATATGTATTGAGTAAGTTGGTTAGTTGGTCACGCTCCATTTCCAGCTGCCGAATCGATACTGATAAACCTTCGATCTATATTAAAAAAAAAAAAATCTTAGGCCTGGGAATACACTTCTAGTTACACGCTGCATCTAAACCACTCCCAAACCTATAATAGCATGGCAAATGTGTAGTGATTTTACAGCGTCTGTATGTTGGATTTTTTTTCCACAGGAAAAACCAATAGAAATTTGTTCCTGAATTTTAAGATGGCTGCTGTGAAACTCCTGAAACTCCTGTATAGACCCATTACAACAGTTCCCAAAGCAGTTCAATTTGGAGGACAAAAAATAGAATATTACTCTCCTGAGAATCGAAAATCAAAAATATTCCAGTATTTTGTCCTCCAAAATGAACTGCTTTGGGAATTGCTGCAAAGGGATCTATGGGTGGTTTACGATTATTCCCAAGAGAACAGAATGACAAAAGACATGACCGCCATGTTGGGTGGCAAAAAAAGAATTCAACCAACATGGCGGCTATGTACACCATCAACTGGGTGTGGTAACAAATGGTAATAAAGTGCTGCTATTAGAATTAAAAGATGGAATTTTGTCTCACAATTCCTAAATGGTTTAGCACTACAGACGTGACTACGCCGTGATTTTCTCCCACCCCCAATCCCCATACGAAGCCTGCTCTAACGATAAAAGCAGGGCAAGCCGGTGACTTATGAAATTGATCGGCACTACAGTACAACCAGAACGCATGCTGGGATACAGTAACATCCCTGACTGGCTATCGATAGCCTAAATTTTTCATGGCCATAAGCGAGTACATTCAAATCAGTAAGAATAAAGAATTTTCCAATCTTTGCATCTGACGTACCACGTCCTCTCGATTTGTGTACTTGGACATTTGAGTGGGGCTTCTACCATGCTCACGAGGGGTAATATCCATGTCTTCATCCGAGGTCGCATCGTCCTGGGTACCTCCATACGTGTCCCCATTGATATATGACCCCTCCTGGGGAGGGTACCCATCTCCTGGGGTTATTGTCCTGACGTCATTGGGTGGCAATCGCTTTAATTTAAGGTCTTCATCATCGCTGCTTACAGCTTCGTCTCGGGGTTTTTCACTGGTGTTCTTTTGGTCAGTCTCTTCGTATTGTTCTTCGGCACCTGGTAATATTTATAACGTGTACGTACGTTAGGGTTTTCCATGAAACAGTGAAATTATCTCTGTTCTCAATGTTAATACTATTGCAACTCCCATTCTATTCCGCTGTCCTAAGGTGGGGAACTAAGACGCTGCGTTTCCTTTCGGAGAAGTAAGATTCTTGTCACCATAGGTGGACGTAATGTTAATAAACATTGTCATTGTGATGTCATTGTGCCAACCATTTTAACATTAGGTTTTGTCACACTGCTTTGTTGGACGATCCAGTAGATATATGATTGGCAATTTAAATGACAATAGACCTCTTAAGCTTCGTTGTTTGTTTACCCATTTCAGACCACGTGATGTCAGTCTTGGAAGCTGATTCTTTCGTACATGTATGTTAATATTTTAACACGTTCATCATAAAAGAACAATTCCCAAGAGAATGTCACGTGGTCTGAAATGGGCAACTTGCATACGAAGCTAAAGAGATCTATTAACCAAAACAAAATCCGTCATCATACACCCCCTATTGATGCACAGTCGTGGAATAACCAGAACCGGTATCCGACCACGTGTCATTCTCTTGAGAATAATTTCTTACATTAACATGGAAGAACCTCAAACAAAGGTTCCTGTTCTCAAGGGAATGACACGTGGTCTGAAATGGGAAAACATTACACCCAAGATGAGAGGATTAATCCCTCTACGTTTATTACTTACTACTGCCACTGCTGTCAGACCCCGCTGACACACTGTCGTTATGTGTATCCAATACTGTTCGCAGGTGTTTATTTTCTGATACCAACTGATTAATCGTCTCCTGGATATAGAGGAAAAATCAGTGTATTTCTTAGATCTCTATGTCACGGTATATTTCAAATAATTGAACTAGCCATTTCATTCCGGCATCCCCTAATCTTTTACTTTTCATTTCTTTTATCCATTCCTTTTTTCTCTCTTTTTCAATTTCATGCACTACTCACGATTTAGACTACTGCCAAAAAAGATGTAGAACTTAAATTTGTGAGGTTCGAAAAAATTAAGATTTTACAACTCAATTTTTCTTCCCTTAGGAGAGCCCAATTTTTGAAGAACATTTGTCACGTTTTCAGAAAGATTTCTCGCACTCTTCGCATTTGTTTTTCACCAGTTTCTTCCTCTACTGTGTGAAATGGAGAACATAACCTATGTCATCTCTCTTTTACCTCTGCATTTTCTAGATGCTGATATAATGACTGTATCTTTTTCATCTGGTCTTGGTACTGTTTGTAGTATTCGGTTAGTTGAGCCTGACCATATTACAAAAAGTTCGGTTAGATGACGATGTTAATGATATTGCCGGAACCAGTGCCATCATTGTCTTCCCCACCATCATCATCACTATCATCACCCTCGCTCTCACCCTAGCTTCCTCACCCCTCCTCCATCACCCTAGCATTCTCACCCCTCCCCCATCATCCTCGCCCTCACTGTAGAACCCTCACCCCTCCCCCATCGCCCTCCCCCCCAGCACCCTCACCCCTCCCCCATCACCCTCGCCCTCACCATTGCCATCAACCTAACATCATGGTCACATCATACACTCATCATCTTCCTGACAAAATATCATCACTTGCTCTTCTCTAATCTGCACCGTTGGATATCTTTAATCGATAAACCTAGTTTCTATAACGTATCTTCAATTAGGATAAAGGAACTTCAAGACCCTTTTGCATTACCTGCTCTGAATCTAGTCTTTGAGATGTTGTTGATAATTCTTCTCTGAGTGATGACAGCTCAAAGTCTTTGTGAGCCAGCTGTGAAAGCCATCGAAAAAAGCAAACAAACGACTAAAACAAAATATACTAAATGGTGTATATTAGCCATTCAAGTTTAAGAAAAATTGTCGTAGGGTAATCTGTGTACTGAACAGCGGAATCTGTGAAAGTCAAAACCTGATTAAGTATTCACAAGTGCAATAGGCGAATACTTAATTCCGTAGGTATCACGAGCTGGAAAGGTCGCCATGGATTCTGCGAATAATTTAAACACAGCGACCATTTTTCGGCACAACACTGCCGGCAACAGTTTGAGAGGGATGTCACTCCTGCAGCAAAAAATTCAATCAAGGAAAACGAAAAACGACCTAATCATTTAAATACTCTTGTCAGCCATAAACCAAAACGTCACATTTTGATTACGAACATCAAGCTAATAATGCCAGCAACGTTGCGCGATGAGAATCGCTCCTCGAAAAGTTTCAGAACTACATCTTGATCATCGTTCCAGACCGCGTTGCGCACAATATTGCATACGGACAAACGGTGTAATTTCTTATTACAGAGGATTTCGCACGATAGTGAAACGTAGGGTACTGACGTACAGCACGTACACGGTACGGTATGCAGTAACAGTAAAATGGCCTCCCATTGTTTTCTTGTACATCCTCCAATCACAACGCGCTGTTTACCGTTACGGTAAAGTACGATACTGCTACGATACAGCTACGAATTTGCCGTATCGTTTCCCACTCATACGAAATCCACTCTAGAAACTAGAAATACGATACGCCTAAGGTACGACTACTGCACGGCTACGAATTTGCCG
>JAAAQI020189552.1:0-22103 GCA_011800005.2 Stichodactyla mertensii
TTTGTGGCTTAAGATCTGTTACAGATCCTACATCTGCGGCATTATTGTACACGGTCCATTCATTCTATTTCATAAAATGATGATTTAACCTTTTGAATCCGACAACGTTTTTTCAATTTGGTGTATACGCCATATGGTGTTCTTTCTAGTGCTGGTATAAGTTTTTATTTTCATGTTTTTTACCGTTCGTTTATTGTCGCAGGGGAGGACAGGTGGTTTTGACAGAGGGGTATAATTTTCAAATTCAGTTGAAATAAGGAAGGGGGAAACATTTTTGTAATTTCAAAATAAAGGTTCTCGCCGGACTTTTTAAATTTTCTGTATAATGATGAAGGGGGGTACGTTTTTTGATGTTTTGGAAGGGTACAAATTTTACTCAGCGCTTTTTTTTTTTTTAATTTAAATTCCACCATCCCCCGCTGCGACGTAATAATGAAACTTAGAACAGATTTTGTACGACTGTGAAAAAGTCGCGGCACGAACACGGCGCGGACACGGTCAAGGCGCGGCAAGGAACTTCCAAATTCTAGAAAACATCACGGTCGCGGCAAGGCACGCTTACGGCACTGACCGTACCGCGACTTTTTCGCAGTCATACGTGAAATCTGCTCGAAATCATATGAATTTGCGGCCTCCATTTTGGAGAATGGGTGTATTGATCAACTCTATAAGGGGTACACTTGAGCCGTTTTGACTGTAACTAACTCGCGCATCTCAAAAAATGTTTTACTCATTTTTTCCACTTGATTTTTCTATTTTCTCGTCTCTTATTTAGCATACTACCTCGGCCTCAAAGCAAATGCGACGATGAATGTTGACGATTTATTTCGACTTTTATCTAAAGTGGGCTCCCTGTGTCCTAACCTTGCAAAGAACTGGCACTACTACTCCAGTATGGTGAATTAATTATTTAACCAAGGAACATGAAGGAGCAGGCTTTGCTTTCAAATATTTTTCAAAAAGGTGTGAAAGAAACAAATGAAACCTAGCCAGTAGCTAAATGATGGCATAATGGAGATACACCAGCAAATCTATAGTGCTAAACGCTTTCTTATTTTGAGAGATTACGAGACGTCGATAAGGATCTGTGAAGAAGGGCTTGAAGTCCTTGAAGATCTCCAAAATGAAGACACGGAAAGCGTTAGAGATGTAACTGACGACTATGATGTACAAAAGGCGCAGGTTGCATTTGGAGTTCTGGCTTTGCAAGGATTAACTTTAGATGGAAGACGAAATGAACTGGATGGATTTGTTGGGAAATGGTTCGGGTGTAGCAGGTCTTTTCCTGCAGAAATTCTGCTAATTTGGTAATCATATTAAAAGATTTTCACAGAGCAATTTGTTTGACTGTGAAAGAGTTACATTAATGCACCTACCAATTTTAGCCCTAGGGTGGGGAGGGTGGGCAACTCAGGAGAAATTGACATAGGATCTTGCTCCTTGGGTCAGGCATTTGACAAGTACATTCTCCCCCAGAGGAGGGGAATTTAACACTTGAAAGAACAAGAGAGACTGGAAGGGAGGGGAAATGTGACATTTGTTAGAGTCCCAGGGATAGGGAAATTGACTTTTCCATCTCCAAAAATGTCAATTCCCTCTGGGTCTGCCCCCTCCCCACCCTGGGGCTAAACATTGATGAGTGCATTACTGACAGACAGACAGACAGATTTTATTTGGAGTTGTGTACTTCATTGTACATAAACTTATTTCCAAATAAATGATTTTACTTAAATCAGTGATCTTACTTGTATCAGTGTTAAGCTGAAGAGGGGACCAGGCATATATGGGGCATTTGTTTGCTCTTGGTACCCCCACCCTGGGGAATTTTATCCTTTGGCTTGCTCCAGGGTATGGCATTTTAACATATTTTTGTTTTTGTTTTTAGAATGGGTGGCTGCCCAGGTGGGGAAATAAGAACCAATTTGACTCATTTTTCTTTCAGGGAAGGGAATTTTAACAGAAATTATTGAATAAATACAAATGCCCTACATGTGCCCAATACCCCCACCCCACCCCCTCCAGGCTTAACATTGATACATGCATTACAGTCAAGAGCATATATAGAGAGAAAAAAGCTAAACATTTTGATTGACTAGAAGCAAGAAACAGATGTCTGGAATTGTCTAGATAATAACATTTTAAAAGATATTTTAAAATCAGGTTCACTCTTAACTACAAATGTACACACACTACATACAGCTACATTCAAAATTTACAACATGTGTAAATAAAGCTAAACTTGCATGTTGATTTTTCTGGAGGGAAGAAAGCTGGAATACTCCAGAGAAAACAAAATTGGGAGAGAACAGTGCATCAAATACATGCAGTTCCAATGCACTATCTGCAGGTGTTGACCTTTATGATGATAAAAATGGATATACAGGGATTAAAAGTATTGCTCTAAATGTGAACCCCTAACCATCCCCCCTTCATTAATATGATAAGTAGTACTTAGTTTCTTATTTTCTTTCCCCTCTCAACAATCTCTCTTCACTTCATATACTGTAGTGCTTGTCATCACCTTCAAATGCAGAACTACCAATCAGCACTTGATTTAGTGGAAGACTGGTTATATGAAGAATGCAATCATAGGAGCACTGGTATAGAGAAAGTAGTAGAGATGTATGTCAGGCACATCTTGTTACCAATGAAGGAAATTGAAAAAGCTGAAAATTTCTCGGAAGAATTTGAAAGCATATCCAGTGAGAACAAAAAGGTAATTTTTTATACACAAGCATATAGAACGGGTCAAATTTGGTGATGGATTAATAGTCAGCTTCCAAATGTAATGCAGTTTATTATCAATAAACATCTCTCTATGCTTGATCTGTCTGTAAAACAAATATTCTAAAAATGCATTTTATATAATTTCCTTGTTATATATGCTACAGTTATACAATAGATGACTAACTTGACTTGAAGTCAATTTATTACATTATTTCATCAAACTTCTGACTCATTTGAACTCAATTCATTTCAGAAACTTTTAACATGTGTTAAAGAGATGAAAGAAGAAACTTTGTCAAGCACACAACTGGCTTCTCATCAGGTGAATTACATGGTTTTTCTCTTACACATCTTTCCTGTCAAACCTTTTTGTTTCAAAGATGAATATATTAACTTCAGCCATATTGCATATACAGTTTCATATATAAGCTAGTGCTAATATTATCAAATATTCACTATTAGAAAACAAATGACCAGGCCAGCCTTTGTATCCCCCCAAATTCTGGTACTACCAAGATGCCATCAAGAGGTAAGAAATTGACCTGCCACTGCTTCTAGTATTAATACTAGTGTTATATAAAATTCTGGTACTACCAAGATGCCATCAAGAGGTAAGAAATTAATTGACCTGCCACTGCTTCTAGTATTAATACTAGTGTTATATATAATTATGCGCCAGCCAATGCAACCCCCCTCCCCCCAAACCCAGGCACAGACAGGGAATCATGGGGGTATTTACCTACTATTCACTTCCTTTTGAATACCCGGCCAGCAGAGGGATATTGCTGTCTTTCACCTCCCTGGTTGATTAATTATGGCCAATTTAAACTTCCCAATGAGAGTGGAGTACATAGGGCACTGGATCAGCAAAGTTTCCCCAGGGCTGAGGGCATTTTCTCATTTTCACAAACCTGAAATTCTAAGTGCTCAGTCATGCCCAGTTTGGGGGAGACAGAGATTTACACTAACTGGTGCATTAATCTCAATCTTTTTTATTTGTCAGGTCCTCTATTTGGGTTTTTCCTGAAAGTCTATAGGTTTTGTACAACAGTGACACAAATTATGACAAATGCCTCCATGAAAACAACACTAAAAAGTTGTGTGCGGATCACTGTGTTGGCATTCTTCCTGTATGTTATTATTTTGAGAACTTATTTACCAGGTGGTGAGTACATTGATTTTAAAAAAAATACCTTGTTACTTTGGGGTCACTCAATATATTTCTCTCACTCAGCTATTTCATAAAAGGTTGACAGGGCAAACAGAGAATGGCAAGTGCACACCAATTGCTCCACTTGGCCAATCACCAACCATCATTCACCCTATCATTGAACCTTTTTGAATTAGCTGTATAAGGTGGAAAAGGGGCGATTAGAGTATTAATTATGAGAGCTAGAGTGACTGCAATAAACCCATGAGATAATTAGTAATCTCATCGAAGTTAGTACATGTAGACACTAATTCTGTTTTCTTTTGTTGGGATTTGACTATTAGCCATTGTCTATCATATTTTCATACCTTTATTGCAATGACTCTATAAGAACCTTTGTCTTCTTCACATCAAGTTTTAATGTCATCACATCAGGCATTGTGGAGAGGGAATGCTCAGCATGATGACACTAAAACTGGATGTGAAGAACCCACTGGCAGGTAGCTTTAAGATTTTGGATCAGAACCATCAGGATTGAGAGAATGAAAATTCCCAATGAATCTCAAGGGCCTTTTGCAATTTATATTATCATTTAGTGAAGTCCATTTTACTTCAATTTATTTTTGCAGAGATTTTTTATGGCAGACTTTCGGGAGCATCCTTGATGTGGAATGCAGTGAAACAAGCTTGGAGAGCACTATTTGCACCTTACCATTTAATACAACCTATTTAAATGTTGCACTCAATCATCGTTTACAATGTTTGAAAAAATTAAACCAAGTATCTCAATTTTCAAAGCAAGGACTTGGACATACTAGAGCAACTCAATCAAAGAGTAAATTATGTACAAAAGTAAAGAAGTACAGGATGAAATACTATATCAAAAACAGTATAACATGTATGCCAATGTTCATTTTATTTTAAGTTCTTCCTCAACTCCTGTTCACAAAGTCTTATGTTTTGGATTCAAAAGCTTGAATAGATGGGATAAGTTTGAAAGTTCTTTGTTTTTAAACTTAAGCAAAAATTGGATAGAATGGTGTTGAGCAAATGTGTTTAACAAAATTACTGTCAAAATGTTTGGTTAAAACCATGTGGTATTGCCCTCTTTCACTATGACGTCACAGCTTGTTTATAAGGGGACAAAATTGCAACAACTATAGAAATATAAACAAAATAAAAGGTTTACTCCAACGTTGTCTGGTTTTTGAATATAAGATGATGCTTAATGCATTTAAAACTTACAGCACATGTTGGTTGTTACAGCATTTCTACAGTCCACAAAATCCCTCCACAACAACCATGATCCTTGGCATTTAAACAACAGATTGTTTTTGATGTGACATCATAACAAAATATGGCAAAGGAAGGTATCAAAGTACAATGCCTAAAAGAACTGTACTTCTGAGGAGAGCAAATTTTGCCTTGTTTTTCATAAAAGACAGAAAGAAATTGCTAAACAGTTTGCACTAGTAAAGGTTGTTGCATCTACCAACACTGTAATGGATCCTAATAAAATAAATGTGATCTGACATGTAAATATTCCTGTGTTAAATTAAGAGACTCTAAGTCTTACTGTATCTATTTTTAAATCTATAGTGTTTTATCTTAATCCTTTAAGACAATTAATATTCAAAATGCAAATAGCATGGATCTGAATCAGTGGGGTTAAGTAAAACCACTAAAGGCCACCTATGCAATCAACATTTTTCTGGGAACACCAAAAATTGATGTCAATGAATAAAATGCAGGGAAATTATATCAATATCGTACATCAGTTAGTCACGTATTTGGAAGATTACATTTAAGTGACTAAATAATGCACTACTTCACAAAATTAAAATGGCTTTGTAGCTAATACCACTCATGTGGAGCTTTCTTGGAAAATATAAAGATATATTTATAGCCTGTCATTATAAATATATAGATATATTTGTGGAAATTATCACTGTGGTTATAAGAACATGGGTTTTCTGTCACTACATGCTGCAAAGCAAATACTATGGTTTACAAGACTATTTCAAGGAATTCAAAACAATTCAATAATAGCTAACCATATGAAAAAAAAAAAGATGATTACCTTGTATTAATAACCTGTTCTAAAAAAAATCCAATTTCCTACAATGGTCAAAACACTGGACTGCTGAACAGTCATGGTATTGACAATATTTATTGAAACAATCCATCAGAATGCAGGATTATTACCAGTACTTGTAACTGATTAGAATGGTCACAAATACCTACAGTGCAGCAAAACTTTAACAGACATTTTATTTTCCATTTGGCAGTTCAAAATTATTTTTGCCTGGCAGTAGTGAAATTTGCCCTTCATTTTGCCATTGGCAGGCATGTCCTGTCACACTCAAATAATTAGGAATTTGAGAACTTCAAAACTGCTAACAAATTATATCATCTTGGTCATTGAATTCTACATCAATTTTGTGTTGTATTACTTGCAAATCTAATAATTGTTAAAAGGGGAAACAAACTAATATGCTGTGGGTCTTATTGTTGGACAAGTATTCGTTTTTTTTATATGACTGGATAAAACTACATGCATACAAGTAGACTGCGAGCAGTCCCTCTATTTCCCTTGGTCACTGTGCATCTCGTTTTTGTTTGCTGGTAAGCTGTGGTTAATTACACCAAGCAAGGATTAGTACGGAGTCAAAAAAACCCACGGGAGGGGGATCAAACACTCAGCCCTAGCCTCGCTCAGTTTCTCATCAATGAAAATACAGAGAGTGACCAAGAAAAATAGAGAGACTGCTCACAGTCTAGCACACAAGCTTTCCTAACAGAGCAAATGCCATGAGTAGAAAACCATGGTGAAACTCAGTAATACCATAAATTTTCCACTAACACAATATCTGCTGTACAAATCCCTCATGGGATTATCTCCTGACACACTACACCTTTGCATACCTTCATATTAAATACTCATCTCCTCAATGTCATTAATCATTTTGGAGCTGTGCATTCAAGTATTATTTTGAGCACGATGCTTACAGGACAAACTTAATCATTTCTGGACCCCATTGCAAGAGAAGCCTACACAGTGCAACAGAATTCTTGATTTTGACATTTTAAATGATGTAGACTTACTGTAATTTGCAAAGGATACTTGCGATGATACCTTTAATAATGATTTCTGATGGAAGACTATCATTTGAAGCTTGCCTTGATTGGCCATGCTTAATTATTATAAAACTTCAGCCTGAATTTTTCAATTCATCTCTACCCATGTGATTAAAATGACACAAACAATAAAAAGATCATGGGCATAAATTAAATTGCATGGCAATGAATTGAAAAGCATGACAGCAATACACAAGGTAGTCATGCATTTTGCTGGGCTATTAAACCTTGCTACTTTTGCACAACCTGGATGGCATTGGCCATTTATCTCTTTGAAACCACATTACTCATAACAATCACCTAACTATGGAAAAGATCCAAACAAAGCACCGAGACTCCAATACTTGATTTCTTGTTCTCTATTTAACCAGGAGCCTCCATCTGTTTGGTCCACATTTATTCATCACTTTTGTCCTCATTGTCATTGGGGCAGTCCCTGGCTATGTGCCCACTCTCATTGCAGCTGTAGCACTTTTCTTCTTCCCTGGTGCAATCACGGGCAAAATGACCCATCTCTCCACAGCTGTAGCACTGGACATCAGAGTTGCCAGAGGGTGGCTTGCTGCAGTCGCGAGCAAAGTGACCTGTAGCACCACATCTGTAGCAAGTATTCCCTGTTTCATTGCAGTCACGGGCAAAATGACCTCGTTTTCCACAACGGTAGCAGCTTACTCCAGAACTTCTGGACTTGCCTCCACCACCACTAGAGGTACAGTTGCGAGATATGTGTCCCTTCTCACCACAACTGTAGCACTCCATGGTTTTGGAGCTTTCCTCAGTGCAATCACGTGAAATGTGGCCTGGTTTATTGCAGTTATAACAAAGTGACAATGAGTCAGCATTGCCTCCTTCAGTGCAATCTTTTGAAAGATGGCCTTTCTTTCCACAAGCATAGCACTTCTCTGAAAGGTCTAAAAAGAGAATTTAAAATTTAAATTATCTAATGGAAAGACACTGGGACACAAGTTGATGTCTGTAGCCTTTACTTTGCTACTGATATCTAGCTTAAGAGTTCAAAATGTATCCTAAAATGGCAGATACGGTTCTTGTAAATCTGAAATGGTAATGAATCAGATAGCATCACTATTAACATGATGTCCAAACAAACTATGACCTGTGTCTTTGTTTATCTCTTTGAAGACATCATTCATCTGAAAGTGTTTTTTTACATTAGAACTTTTTCCTCTTTTAGTTAAAATTGCTTACAATACAACACACAAAAGTATGATCATTTTTCATGCACTTGCTTAATGACCTGGTGGATAAGTTGAGGTTAGATTTTGAGAAAGTTTAAGACTTGAAAATTCAACTTTATATAGTAGCATATGATACATTACAGAATCCCACATGATTTTTTGCATATACATTGTATTTCAACACTTTGACTTACTTTTCTTTGGGCAATTCCTAGAAAAGTGGCCAGTCTTTCCACAATTAAAGCACGATTTATCTGTTAAGAAAATTACAAATATCAAGCTTATGACAAGTTTCCACAAACTTTATAGCAGTGATAGCACTATGTTTCAAAAACCATCACAAACAACACAGTTATTATCAGGAGGCTGATCAATACCTTTTTTGGCTTTGTGGTTCTTGAATATGGAAAGAAACAACTTTGTACAAGGGTAAAAAAAGCTTAATTTCAATGTTTCAATATTTGATTAGAGATGTGTGCATGATAACTTTGATTTCCAGCTCAACCTAAAATTGTCTTGTGACAACTTGAATAACTTCAAGGCTATTAGTTGTTTGTTACCTGGTTTGTCCTCATCCTGATTAGAGTACCAAGAAAACCACATTTAAAATACAATTTCCTGAGCCAGAGGCTCATGACTAATGCTGCCAATGGCAAATTAAATTGGAATTTGGTTTGCAAAGGGAGAAAAACTGGAGAACCAGGAGAAAAAACCTCTCAAAACAGGAAAGAACCAACAAACAGCTCTATTCATGTGTGATAGCAAGTGTGAGCATTGAACCCACAACCACAAAGGTGAGAGGCAGCACATTAACTGCACACACCATCCATGCTTTCAAAGTATATGATTTAATACAGCATTATAACCCAGTAAGCTGGACAATTTAGTATGTTATGGAGGCATAACATACTAATACTAATTATCCACTCATGATTGTAAGCCAGACAGCCCGTAAAATCCTCCATGAACAATGATTGTAAAGCACATTGAGACTTGCGTGAAATGTGCTACATAAGTACCCCATTATTATTATTATTATTATTATTATTATTATTATTATTATTATTATTATTATTAGTTAGCCTAGAATAGTTCAATATCACCAATAGCATATGTCAAAAAGGATTTAGTTACAATACTGAATAGCCAGTTAACTTATACAAGTGAATTTTGCCTCATTATTGAATAGGTGACGTCAGCTAAACTACATGTCAAGTCATCTACTATTTTAGGCATGCTAACAACATTTATATCCTGAGGTAAGTGGTTCCTTGGGTCGGGGGGATGGGGATGATAAAACCGGCTGTGTCTTAAGACTCATTCTTTAGCCAAGTAGCCCCCACAGATTTGCATAACTATTGCTTTGGAACACTTACTATTTTGGGTGGTGTCACAGAAAAAGTTAACTGAGTTAGCTAAATTTATCTAACTATTCAACAGCTGTGTGTGACTAAATACACTCTAACTTAAGGCTGATTTACACGCTACGATTGTCGGCCCAATTTTTGATAGGCTTTGTATGGAAAAACGAAAGAATCAGCCCAATCCTGAAAAATCTGTTGCACTGCAACAGATTTTTCTTGTGTCAGCCCGATTTTTGAAATGAAAAAGAGTGCTAAAAACAATAGAACTCACATTGGGCCGACAAATCGTAGTGTGTAAATCAGCCCTTAACTAGATGTTTAAAGCAGAAAAATCCATCATGCTATTTAAAGGAACTACTTTGTAACTTTATGTTACACAGCAATTAGATTGTCTATTTGGTGAAGCATCATTTGTTTAACAGCTTGGTTAGATCCCCATCTTCCACATGGGAGCATCAACTTTGATGCAATGTTGCTGCATTTACTTCATCTACAGTGAGCCTAGATTAGGTACAAAATGAGCTTGAAATATTAAAAATTTATGCTAAGCTTTGTGTTTGAAGCTGTACCTAGCGTGGAGGGAATTCTGAAGGTCCTAATATTCGCTAAAGCCCCAAACTTGCATTAATTAAGGAATATTTCTAAAATTAATGATAAATTTCTAGATACAAAAAACAAATATAAATGACTCTTTGAGGATCAACCCCACTATATTCAGTTGGATTCAAACATTTAGGAATCAAACATATAGGAGTTTTTAAACAATTAATTGTAAGCTTAAAATCACGCACAAGTGAACGCCAATTTTTTTTCGGACGCAGTGATCTCTAAAATCCGGCTTTTCTTGTATAGTTTATATACTGCGAACACGTGTATAAGCTAGATCGCTGGGCACTGTTTGTTAGCATTAGTATATAAAGAGATGTTCTGTCGTTAGGGACCTAACATCTGAACAAATAACCTTGCTTGATCGTTTAGAAGCCACGTTTACTTTAGGATAGCAACGAGTCGACACTTTATCAAAAGTGAGTCTTAAAAAATTAATCGAATTTACGGCTATACCATGGCAGTATTATAAGCTATGAATTCAAACTTGTACTAGCTAGAAAGCCGCTGATGCGATTTTTTTTATTTGTGAGACGCACTGGTAAGGGTAAAATATTTATTTTTAGTCATTTATCTGGAAATTTTAGACGAATTAGAACATTTCTAAAAATACCTCCAAAAGTGCCTGATCCTCCGCTCGGCGATGAACCACCACCACTACTTTTGCAGTCTCGGGCGTAATGCCCAAGCTGCTCACACCTATAACACTTCACGTTAGCCGACATACCTCACCTGAAAGTCAAATACCTCAATTAATAGAATAAAAGCCGGAAAACCCAAATCGGCTTCGTAAAGTTAGGGGCGAAACACGAAGCCGTGAAGTATGTCGTAATCCCGGTTCGTCGCTTCTTTAGCGGGCTTTTCTACGATTTTGACACCAAAATTCGCCAACAAAACAACACAAAGCACTGTAGGTGTGATTGTTGGAGTTACCTGAACTATTTCAAGGGATGTTGTGCCTTGAATACCCGTGGAAATTCTTCTTTTTCTCAACCTGTCCAACAAGAACAGCAACTTTCAGTCATGAAAAATTTTCCACGTGTTTGAATTTCATGCCATGACCGCATAGCCCTTTGGGACACCTCTGACTATATGTTCCACTTATACTCTCACCTCTATTTGTCCTTCTTTACCATATAATATTTACTGTAAAACTCATGCCAGATAGTGATCAAACTAATTCTTTTTGTCCTCAATTTCCCTAGTTTTAGTTTCAGTCACCTTCTTGAGATGACCCTTTTTTGCTATCTCTGCCTTTACATGTCCTTCACTGCTTATAACTTCATCTTTTTGATAAATATCTTCTGAATACGATATTGTAAAGTTTTTATTTTGTATAAAGAAAGAGCTTTATAAATAAATAGTTATATTTGTCTTATTAGTAAACAAATGCCTTTTTATTTTATCTCTCAGACCCAGTTAAATTAAGTAGAAAAAATGAGTTCATCATCACAAATATCTTCAAATTCTGTTGAAAACAAATAAGAAAATTAATCTTGGAACATTCACATACTGTTCCATAAACTTTATCTGAGCAAAAGCTCAATTAAATTAAAGCACCCTCTGGATATATCAGTAAGGGACATATTATTAATTATGGGGCAAGAGGGGTGCATTTCATTCTTACTATGTTGGTTTTTTCGACTCCTCCCCAAATTGTGTGCCTACCCCAAAACACTTGCAAATTTTTTGATATTCCTTCCCCTTTGACGTTCATAAAAAATGATGACAATCCACCTATTTATACCCCCTCCCCTGCTAATTAATGATAAGTTCCAAAGCCCCTTTAACATTTCTTCCTCATATCCCTCCTACATTAATAAGAAATAGTTTCTTATAATATAATAATTTATATGCCAGTAAAGAACCCTTGATGAACAGCAAGATATCTCCAGACTCCAAACTTAGAACATCCTTGTGTGTCTTAGGGACCAGTCATTATTTACAGGGAGGGGGGGCTGGCTGGTGGAAATAAGGGGGGGCAAACATTTTTGTGCACTAAAAAAGGGGGGGCCAAAAAAATTGTGTAAGCCCAAAAAAATTGTGTAATAGCAATAACACTGACATTAGGGGGGCACTAAATTTGGAGTTCTCTATAAATGGGGGACCAAAAAAAATTGAGCATCACATTTCTCATTTCCACCAGCCCCCCCCCCTCCCTGTAAATAATGACCAGTCCCTTATGATTAAAATCCTGTATGATGACTGAATTTGGTATTTCCCTTCTTATCAGACAACTGGCACAAAAATCTTCCTTTTCTTTACTCTTAAAATTACTTTTCAAATCAGAAATATATACAACTGATAATTCTATGGTAGAATTCTTATTAATGGGTCTACTTGCAATCTGGGAACTCATTCCTGGATGGTTGACAGATAGTTTATTCAAGTTGGTGGTAATTTCTCCCTCAAGACCTTGAAGATCACTTGATGTTCTTTTATTCTCCAAATCATGACAACAGCCATTTAATGCACAGCTATCATGAAGCTGTAGTACACTCCTTTTACTTTTAATTTGCCAGTAAAATTCCTCCATATATTTATACTTCTGCTATTGAGCCCGATTCTTGTTTCTGGTTGTTTCAGTGCTTCAACTGGCTCTTAGTTTTTAATCATGCCAGTACAGCTAAGGCTATTAAAAGAAGTGAGATTTTATTTTCATTTTTTTTTTTGTAGTTCCTTGACTTATATAGCTGCTGCTAGGGTTTTCTCTTGCTATATCATGTTCTAAAAACGAAAAAGAGAGAGAAATGGTCAGAATGCATTAAAAATATATATACCACAATACATTCACCCTCTCAGTACTGATGTAACTTAATTTTCTTCATTAAAGATTCCATTTTTTTCTTTTCATATTTTTTAAAGTAGAGGCCAGATATATCAGATGTATTACGAACTAAAAAAACAGTGATCATGTAATCATGAATGCGGCTTATCGTGACGTCAGAGTCTTGCCATCAGCCGATAGGACGCGCCGTACGTAGGAACACTGTCACTTAAAAAGATCATTGGCAAGAAAATTTTTGAAAAATAGCCAAATTAGATTGAAATGTTCAAATCTATTACGATACTTATTGCCGGGTGCTATTTTGCGGTCAGTTTTTCCGAATCTAAAATAAGCCTAGAATAGGTATATGGCAGTCGGTGCACGGCACGTGTCACTCAAGTGAGTTTCAATACGAGTTTCTCCCAAAACGAGTAATCATACTAAGGAACTTTACTCCACAGTTCTTAACCTTTGAAAACAACTACAGCATATAATATATTTTTAAGACCGTAACACTAAGTTTTTTGTTTAAACTTTCTTTGGTCTTTTTAATTACAGCCCTTTGTTAGTGAACCAGCATGATGCTTGCAAGGAGCATGGAATAACTTGAATACTTCATACCGTATAGGATTGGTAGAATTGTTCACAACAACAAGGTTTGTGCTTAGATTTTGACCACAGAACAGCCTATTTCTTGAGTTCTGTAGATTCCTAACGATATTTTTACTGATCAAAAGCAGAAAAGATTTTGTGAAAACTTTCAAAACTTTTCGTACGGAACACTAACCGCATATCAGTAAGAACAAAGCATTGAGCCTGCAGTATCTTTGAGTTTATTATTCAACATAACTTTGACAAGGCATAGTCTATTAACTATGGACAAGGCAAGGACGAATAAAAAGCGCCACCTTTTACGTCGTTTTATGGTCTATGTAAATTAACTTCTTCATCTCCTCTTAAAATAAAATTGTTTCATATCAGTCATACACATAGTTAATTGTGAGATTTATCGATTAACTATGCCTTATATTCCCTTATCTTTAAAAATACTTTCATCTGATATTTTCTCTGCGTAACTATGACAACTGGATGGATCACCTGACGGCCAGGTGTTGGCTTTACGCACTTATGATGTACAACACATCAAACTCGCTGTTAAAATACAAGAACGACGAGCGGGGGGTGGATAAAGCGTGTCCGAGACGCCATGTATGCGGAAGAGAACCAAACCAGAGGTCCCAGAGCACTTCACTTCCATCTTTAAACCCAGAAAAAAAATTAATTGCGAAGGTTTTCTAAAAGGAGAGATGATTTCTAAAAAGGCACGAACAAATTGAAACTGTCTGAAACTCAAACGATAGATGATAGCCATAATTTTTAATTGGTAAATTAAGTGTCTTCAGCAGAAGCAATGGGGCGAACATGACCACACGGCCTTAGAAAGCCGAAATAAACAAAACTAAGAAATAGCGTATTTACCAACTTTAAAATAAAGAAAAACAAATCAAATAAGAAAAAATAACCAAATATCAGTTTTATTCACACTCTAAGATACAAATTAAAGTATTAAAGCTAACTAATTGTGGCCCTTATCAAGAAAAAGGGATATCCAGCCTGAATTCCTTTATAAACTATAAGGGCCTATAGGAGTTCACTGGTAACACAAATGCATTTCCAAACGTGAAGATATAACTGACCGACTCTTTTTGTACGCGCTCGTTTTTGTGCAAGTGCACGACCAGTGAAAACCTTGAACTGCGCATGTCAGCCATTTGATTAAACATAAATAACGTATATCACACTAAATGGTAAAAAATACTCCTTCGAATCAAATAACTACTCGATTTGAAGAGAAGAGGTACGGTTTCTCTCTTTTCACTCCACGTGTTTTTAAGGCCATGCCAAGATAATGATATTTATAGAGCTAGCTACATTTATTCAAGCTGACATAGACCTTTCTCACTCGGAGGCCATGTTGAATGAAATAATACATTTTTGACCGGCGAGCCTCGTATTCAAGCACTTCGGAACGAGTAAACAAAGTTTTTATTCTCATGGGAATAAATATGGCTGCCGAGTGAAAAAGGTCTTTTGGGAATTGTTGGGAATTTTTAGTCCAAAATGATTGCATAAATTTTGTGTCAGGGTATAATGATAAGCATTAGGTACTGTTCATTATTTGGAGGAATGAGATAATCAGTACTGAGATAAACTTTAAATGCACTTTCACGGAGTTACTCATTCTCCTTGATCTAGCGCGTGCAAGAAACCTCAGGGTCTGGTCAGATCAGAGGACAAATCGAACTTTGTTTGCAAAAACTTGAAGTCGTAACCCGGTGAAATTTCAGATGTCAATAAGATACCTTTCAGATGGCGGCGCTATCCATTTGAACCAGCAAACTATTTATAATGGCTCATTCATTGGAAAATCCTTCAGCTGAATAAATTACTATGTTTATAGGATCAAGCAGACAGAAGAAGAGGCCTTTTTGTCATGCGTTTGTGTCGTAGACGAATTGTTATTATTATTTTCCTCGGCCTTCTTCAAACGTTCTCGTAATTCCTCGATCTCTTTCTCCAAATACGTCATCCTGTCATCCTTCAGTTGTCCATCCTTCGTTGACCGTTTTAACCTTAGCTGTAGATCTTTGATTTTCCTATCTGAAGTCTCCAGATCTCTCTGCAAATCGTGGTTCTTTTGCTGCCACAGCATGTCCTGATTCGAACTACTCTCTGAAAAAGAAGAAACAAAGAAACTTATATGAGATGACACCTTTGAAGAGGTAGCATAATTAGCTCCATTTTGGTTTACATTAGAATGGACCGGACCCCCCGTCTCCACCCCGGGTGGGTCAGTATACCTCACATAGGAAGGTCAGGAAAATTCATAACCTAGTATGAATGGAAAAGCAGGCCCCTTCCCCTGTCGTACGGCACGCAATAAAAAAAAATTCTGTGTCTTACGATATGCAATATTATCGACACTGTACCGACGTCCTAACTCTGCTACACCCTGCGAGGTGTCCATAAGGCAGCACGCGATCCCTAAAATGCTTGTTTTATCGTTGTTTTATCTTAACTGTTTCATTGTCAATGCTCCCTCCCATCACCATCCAATCCTGGGTCCTCTCTACGCCCCTGGTTTACATTGTGACGGTGCATAAGACAGCCGCGAAGTTGTGTAAAATTGGGATCATCCTCCCAATCATAAAGGTCCATACACACTAAGGTTTTTGCTCTGAGGGCAGGCTCCCGGGTCCTTTTGCTCAACTAGTACACAAGAGAGAGCATGCTGTTGGAGCTTGCCGCATGGCGTGGTCATGCTCGCTGATATTTAACTAGTTTAATATCAGGGAACGTGACGGAGGCAAAATTCTGTTCCCGCCACAACCTTTTTTACATCTTGAACCTGCTCCCGAAGCAAAACCCTTTGTGTGTATAGGCCTTAACTCTTCGTTGGGACCGGCTTACAATGTCTGTCGGGCTTCATGCAATTAAGATATACGCCATAGGCCACCCAACAAAATTATAATGTGATTTGTGACAAAAACCCCGAACACTCTTACCTTGACTTGCATTCCCTTTCAGCCGTGCAATTTCTTTTTGTAAGTTATGTATTTTTTTCTGGTATTCTAATTCCTGTTCTTGCTTCCGTTCAAGTTCATAGACTAGCCTTCTGTCTGCGTGCTTGTTGTGAAGGTCATCTCTGGACCTTGTTCTAGGTGTACTGTCAGTTTGGTCTGTGGGTGGAGAGTACTTTATTGATGCAGACTTTTCTGACTCCGATACTGAAGGTCGTTTTACTGGTTGTGAATCTTTGTCAACCTGTTTTACTGGTTCATCCGTTTCACCAGTTGCATTTTCAACGGGCTTTTTCTCTGCGGGCTTTTCTTGTTCATTTTTCTCCACTTGTTTTTCTGGCTCGGTTTCGTTTTCAACGGTTTTTTCGTGTTCGTGTTCCTTTTCCACAGCTTTTTCTGGTTCACTTTCTTTTTCGGAAACTTGCTCAACATGATCAGATTCTTGTTCTTTTGGTTTGGATTCAGTTTCTTTATCCCCATCGGATTTTCCTTGTTCGCTTGGTAGTTCAGCAAGTCTTTCTGGTTCATCAGGGTTTTCCAGTTCTTCAGTTTTTTCCTGTTCAGCGGGTTTCTCTGACTCATTTACTTGTTCAGCAGGCTTCTCTGGGTCAGTTTCCTGATCAGCAGGTTTTTCTGGTGTGTTTTCGTGTTCAGCAGGTTTTTCCCGTTCAGCTGGTTTTTCCGGTTCGGTGTCTTGGTCATCAGATTTTTCCGGTTCATTTCCTTTTTCACCGGGTTTTTCTGGTTCGTTTTCCTGTTCAGCAGGTTTTTCTGACTCATTTCCTTGTTCAGCAGGCTTTTCTGGTACAGTATCCTGTTCAGCAGGTTTTTCTGGGCTACTTTCTTGTTCAGCAGATTTGTTAGATTCAGATTCTTGGTTGACAGGTTTTTCCTGTTCTGAGCCTTCGCTGGCTGTTATTTCAGGTTTTTCAGTTTCCATAACAGTTTTTTCTGATTCTGTCTCCTCTTTTTCTGATTCTTTTGGAACCGATTTCTCTCCTTCTTCTGAAACCTTCTCTTCTGGATTTTCCTGGTTTGCTTTGACAACAGAGCTTTCTACATCTGACTCCTTCCCTGCTTGGTTCACAGAATCAGTTTCTTGTGCTTTGGGTTTTTCTGAGTCTGCTGTTGTGCTAGGAGAATCTTCTGCAGCTTCTGAATCTGGTTTCTTTTCTACATCATTTTCTGGTATTTTTTCACCTGCTGCGTCTTTGATAGTATCTTTAGGAGTCCCATAGTCTGTTGCCTTGTCTTTGTCTTCTTCCCCTTCTTTTGCTGATTCAGGTTCTGCCTGTTCACTGTTGCCCTCTTGCTCCGAATCCTGTTTATCTTGTTTTTCAGGCTGCCCTTCTGCCTCTTTTGTAGGCGCAGGAGTTTCAGGCTTGTTTTCAGTACCAATATCTTTGACCTCATTAGACGGAGTGTCCTTGACATCATTATCTGTAGAAAAAATGTTTATCATGAATGAAAACTAAAAATAATACTATATTTTTATCATGTACTATTAAAATTTGCTTTTTCAGTTCTTATACAGAACTTATACAGTTCTGTCATCAGGCAACTTATTTTATTATATACCAAGTGTCAAAGTTTAATTTTCCTCAATTTCTATTGGTCAAGAGTGTATCACGTGAACATGAAGACATTCGACTGTCTCCCTGGCGACAAGTCTGGGAGGGCAATAATATGTTATGGACCGGAAATAAAAAAACCAGAAGTCACATGACTGAAAAAAAATCAAAACTGGAAACCAGAATCCACCATATTAGCGTGCGTGTTTGCAAAATTCCTTCTTTCTCTATTTTTTTGTTCTCTTTGACACTTGGTATGATAATAAAGCACTTATTTACTGGGACCTCGGGAAAGCAGTATGTTTTGTGGTCCCTCAACCGCTGATGAACATCAGCTGTCTCAGGACCACACAAAACATACTGTTTCCCTCGGCCCCAGTAAATAAGTGTTAAATACTGCCCTTATACCTTTTTCCTTAATGTAGTGGCATAGGAATGATAGAACAGGGGTAGAGGTGTACAGGGTGGGGAGAAGAATCAGCTGTCCCCTTGCTTTCAAATAAGTGTTTTTGTAGCCCACCCTTCCTCCACTAAAATACTTTTTCAAGAGCTTCAGATGTCTCTGCCATACAGGACAATGCAATAATAGAAATAAGAGACAGTAATCACAATACTTTTTGAGCAATAACATAAAACAATACCTTGAGTTACATTTGTTTTAAACCTACTTAAAGCATTCTGTCGATCAAGAGTTTTATACTTGAAACAGCTAATGTGGTGGTCGTTTGTGTGAGTGATAGTACCCCCACTTAGTGTGAAAGCACTAGAATGACTAGGCACTTCAATAAAGAGATTTATTATTATGCATTTAAGGTACAAATTGGGGCATATAATACCATGTTTAAATTTTCTGACCCTTCCTTGAAGAAATTTCCTTGTCTTCTCTTGTCTTCATAAAAAACAGTGACTGACCCTTCAAGGGCCCTTCAAACCTTCACTACTTTCTTATACCATCCCAACCCTCCTCTCCTAAATAGAGATCAGTCACCAATATCTTAAAGATTGCAAAAAATCAGAAAACTACGGAAGAATGTAGACAACGTTTTGGACATTTTTAATTTTAGTAACAAATTGCATTAATTTAAAACCAAATATTTACCATTCTAATACATTTTACTCACTATCTTGATTCTGACCATAAGGGCCTACAGCTAATTAACAATAATTGTTATAATAATTGAATAATTATTATTCCACAAAATTGAGTCAAATAATTGTTTTATTATATCCACATTCATGGGATTGTGAGAAATATAGAATTTTAATTATTTTCAAGTTTAAAAAGTGAAATAACGTCGGTGAAACGTTCCGCCATTTTGTTTACTTCTCTACCCACAGGATAATGAGCTGATATCCTAGTAGTAGAGGAACCAATCAGAGTGCACGTTTGCTTATATCCAGTGGATGTGGATATAATAATTCATGATATCTGCAGAAAAATCTACAGATATCACATTTATCATGTTACATTCAAAGTCCAAGTGTTGGATGTGTGTGATTCATAAATGTAAAAGATAAAACTTTCCTAAATGTTGAACATGTTTAATAAAACAGTTATTGAATTTGGTTTTCACATGATGTCATAAATTGTCAAGAGCGAGAGTCTGTGTTATCTGCCTCTGGCTACGGCTTCAGTAGATAAGACAAACTTCAGTCTTGATTATTTCGCAATATCATGCTCAACCTCATCCAATATATATTTTTACTTGCAATGGCCATGACCATTTCAATTACACCTCAACATATACTACTTTCAGTTTTAGAATTTTAAGATAATGATTGTTAAGATAACAGATCTAGAGATCATACAGCCCAAGACTAGAAGGCTTTGGAATAAGAGGTAGAGCAGATTTCCTATGACTGTAAAAAGCTTGTGGTATGTGATCACAGTCATGACACAATCCAGGCATGGCAAGGAACATCTACATTCCAGAAAACATCATGGTTGTGGCAAGACTCACTTACAGCACCAATCATGAGCTTTTCTCAGTCATAGGAAATCTCCTCTGTGTTTTTTACAACTTCCAGTGCAATGCATTGCCAGCAAGTTACTTCCTACTTCAACAAAGCTGTCCAGTGCAGGCTGCTAAGAAAATGTCAAACCACAACAATTTGTAATAATTTTCATGCCACAATCCTTTTAGTGAAAGTTGTAAGAAATTGCTTTCGAGAGAAGGCACAATTAAGGCATTGCCAATAATGTTTTTAGAAAAAAAATCAAAAATTTATAAAATTAGGATCCTCAAAACATCTCCATCCTGTGTTAATGGCACTAATACTACAAATGACTTTTATTATTTTTTTAAAAACTATAAGTTATATATACGAAAAAAATACTTTAAATTCAGCTATAATGAATATATGTTACAAGTATATAAGCTTAATGTATACAAGTCAAAGAACACTTCAAAATGGTGTGAGAGCTAGATTACACATTTAAAATGTATATACTTTGATTTTAAACTATCCTCAAGTATCATAAATCAAATGACGGTAATTAAAGGTAGTAGATAAGTAAGCTTTTCAGGTTGAAATAAGATTTACAGTGAGCATGACAGCGGTAAATAATAGCGGTTGACAGCAACCATATTCGACTTCGTGTGAAATATAAAAAATCCAGTCACTTGACATAAAAGAGTTTTAATATCTTTACCTTTTGTTTGACTTTCAGTTCCATCTGTTGTACCACCAGCTTCGACAGTTTCTTTAGTTTCTTCAGACATTTTTAAGTAGATGTAACCTTAATTGAGTCTTGATAATAAAGAGCGAAAAGCAAGTCCTACACAAATCTCGTTCAGGACGCAACGATCAAGGAATTCTCGACGTTCCGCATTCACGTTACATAATTTAATCCCAATGAGAAAAATTTTGGCTTAAAAGAGAAATATTTCCCCAACTTAGGATCTCAGTACCTTCAAGGGTTCTTTCTGGAGTCTTAAGCGAAGGAAAAGTATAAAATGTAAAATTATAATCTTGTAAAGCCTTAAGGTCTAAGACTAAGTAAGGTAAAGTGACTTGAGTGGTACATGTGATGTGAGCCCGTTGTCATAGTAACTACTAATCGTACCGAACAATATATACATAGTTAAATAGAGGGAGACCATTCCCCCTCTATCAACTACGAAGAGAAAATAGAAAATTAATGCTGCTAATATTGGAGTTTGAACAACGTTTTTACAAACCCATCACTGAAATCACTGACTGAACTACCTTTATAAAGCAGTTAAAAATAAAATAAAATAAAATAAATAAATAAATAAATAAATAAATAAATAAATAAATAAATAAATAAATAAATAAATAAATAAATAAATAAATAAAAAACTAGTCAGATTTTGTATTTGCATGAGTGTCTATTTTTTTATCTTAGCATTCGTTCAGTTGTCTTTCGTGTTTTTCTGGCTGAAGGCTAGGTTGAGAATAAGTTATACTTTATCTGTTACCCAATAAGGAGTTATTATTTATCATTATCATTATTATTATCATTATTATTATTATTATTATTATTATTATTATTATTATTATCATTATTATTATTATCATTATTATTATTATCATTATTATTATTTCGATTATTTTTCAACTCCTGGTCAAGATGATTTACAAGAATATTGCGAAAGTAAATTTCTATGACAATATTCTAGGTCTTGTTTTGCGTCAATCTAAGGTATTGTACAAAGCCTTAACGATTTCACAATTTTGGGGAAATCACCCATTTCTGACATTATTCTGTTAGTAACTCTCTACCATCTTCAAGTCCTACCTTATGTCACATAAACCAATGATAAGTTGTTTATGGTATCCTGATAGAAAGTCAAGTATAATATTAACTTTAACTATATTAACTATATTGAACTATACTTTTCTGTTTTCATTGTGTTTATTATTCATTATGATGATGATGATGATGATGATGATGATGTTAATTTGTTTTTGTTTTTGTTTTTGTTTTTGTTTTTGTTTTTGTTTTTGTTTTTGTTTTTGTTTTTGTTTTTGTTTTTGT
>JAAAQI020189663.1:0-22076 GCA_011800005.2 Stichodactyla mertensii
TGTTTTGAGGTGGATTAACAGAATCTCTTCAAACAAGCAGTTGCGCGACCCCCTGTGTTCTTATCCCACAGACGACTTCTTAAAATATCAACCCCCCCCCCCCCCCCCACGTTTAAAAGTGCTCCATGGTCCCTGTTAAATCTGGCATGGCCAAGGATCATGAATAAAACTAGCATGACAACAACTTTGTGAACAACTCTTGAAGAAAAAAAACAGATTGTGAATAACACCTGGGTCTGCAGAGTTTAAGATCATATTTCAAAACTGTAGTTTCAGCAGTTTCAAGTAATGTGAGATAGTTGGTAGTGTATTACATACACAAACAATAGCCCCACCAATCAGAGCGCCAAAGTGTTTTGGCTTGTCAACCATAGCAACAGTAACTAAGTCGCTGCAGTGGAACTATCTATAAACAAGCACTAACTACCCTGCACCTTGGTACAAGAGAACCTCTGCCACCCAGGGAAGCATTTAAAAAACCTTTACAAAATAAAAGCACTTTACTGGCTTATTAAAATTATATAATTTTTCAATGGAAATGAATGACATCCATGTGTTGCAACATCTAGTGTAAATCTAATGTTTGCTAAGATGCCACTTTCATCATTGCATCTTTTGACTACCACTACCAGAATACTTTGTGAAAATGCTTTCTTATTCAGAGTTTTCTACTCTTGTGGAAATAAAGAGACAATAGAGGTATTCAATTCTTGTCATGTTGAAGAAAAGACAAAGACAAAGACATGCCATCCATAATGGTGTTCCAAACAAAAGGACCTAATTAGATATCCTTTGTTTAAGGTACAGCATCATGGATGTGATGCCTAGCTTGACTGCCTAGCTTAATATATATTTAACTGGCTTGTCACCCATCAGACAATATTTTCAGCCTTGATTCTACATAAGGTGAGGAGTTCAATGGCCAAAAGTATTTCATTACTGGTTTTCATGCGACATCATAGCGGCCATGTTGGTTGAACTTTACAAAAGATTTTTAATTAATTCTCTTGTTATATCAACCAACATGGCACCCGTGTCTTTTGTTCTCTAGGGAATGATT
Source organism: Stichodactyla mertensii (assembly GCA_011800005.2). NCBI lineage: Eukaryota > Metazoa > Cnidaria > Anthozoa > Actiniaria > Stichodactylidae > Stichodactyla > Stichodactyla mertensii. The sequence goes on from JAAAQI020189663.1 coordinate 1,061, forward strand.
GCAAACCACCTTTAGTTTAAATGCTACATCTTAGGGTTATCCTTGTCAATTGCTAACGACTATGATGTAAAAGGAGTCCTCATTTCACAAAACTTAACTGGTTTTCACATTGTGGTCAATGTTGCATATTACAAGGATCAAGAAATAAACATGACTCTCTTGACATCACATTCACTAGCATATGACATCGATAAACTGAGGATAAACCTTGTATGTTAAAGACACAGCACTCAAACTATGAATGTTTGCAACTCAGCTTGTGTAGAATCAAATATTGACTGAAGGGTGATCAGTACACTTTAATATAGAAGAGGTTTACATGAAGTTATGGTCTATCCATTTTTAAATAACTTTTCACAGCTAAAAAGAGATGATATATATCAAATGATTTTAGGCCAATACAAAGGCAATCAAACAAGAACACAAACCTAATTAACAGTAAACATTTTATTGCATAAGACATTTTATCCAACCTGATGAATATAAGATTCAGGTATAGGTATTTATACCCATATTTTTTAGTAGACTTAGCAAAAATTTAAGATGGGCCAATAATGCTTTGACTACATTATGCATAACTGTACACAATAGACTACTTGGTTATGTTCTTTATAGCACTGGGTTTCTCTTCATCCATTGCTTTAATCACAGTTATCAAAAACTCTTCACCTTTAGCTGCTTTTTCCTTTATTTCATTTTTTAAGTCTCCTTCCTCTATTTTAATATCCTCCTTTGGACTTCCATCTTGATCCAACAGGCTTAGATAGCCATCCTCATCCATGTCAAGAAACTGTAAGAAAAAACAGAAAAATGTGAATATTACATCTACAGTGTTTGCAGATCACATATCTGGTTATCAAAGACTTGTATAAAAGTAAATCAAACACCTCTCCTATTAATAGAAGAGCTGGCTCTTCTTCCACATCCCTTCATAAAATAAGCATCCTTCATTCTCAGAAATACTAACTTGGTAATCATCACGTTTGACATGTGGAACATTCATGTTATGGGTGGAAGGGCAGATGTCTTCATATTTTTTGCTGGTAAAAATGTCAATTCCAACCAAATGTACCTACAATACAGAATGAAAAATGTATAGATAACATAAGCACTGCTGTACAAAATGTATCAAGGTGACTGCTTACTATTGAAAAAATTAATAAAGTATTTGAATCATGAGAATATAAACTGCAAATGAAATGCAAATTTTAAAATGAAAAGAAAGAAAAGGATATCCTAAAGTGGTTTTTAAGATATCTGCAATTAAATGCATGATGGCTACAAGAATTTAAAAGAAAAAAAGCAAAAACCAGCCTTTCGACAATAATCAATTTTTCGATGTAGAATTTCAATATTAATTAATTAATTAACATTTTTATTTTGTTCTGGTTCGTAATCCCTTGTTAGTCCATGTAACTGTGAGCGGTCCAGATGAGCCAGTCTGTACTGAGAAAAAACTGGACCAGCTAACAACCAATCAGCACATGTGATTCACTAGGATTCCAGACCAGAAAAAAATTAATTTTATAATTGTACAGTAATAACTCCCTGATTTGCTCAGTTGGTGAGCATCAGTCTGTTGTCCAGGAACTTGTGGGTTCAAGGCCCAGCCAGACCAATACTCAGAGTATTAAAATAACTGAGGAGAATGTTCTGTCTTTGTTATTACATCTGTAAATGGTTTACACCTTAACTGTGGCTCAGATTGCCATGTAAAATGGCAGTTCCATCTATCCCCTGCATCAGAAGGAAGTAAAAAACCACCAAGGATGTAAAGAAACTCTGGCAGCAACCATCCTTGGTGCATTCACCTCACCAACCAATAATCCTTAGTAAGAGGGGTGTCTCTATTGGAAAATAAATACTAAATAATGTCAAACCTTAGCATGTCCATGTTTTCCAGTTTTGGATGTAGACATCTCCACAATCTTGCAGGGGCGGTCTTTTATAACAACATAGCCATTTTTACGCAAAGCAGATGCTTGTGATGGGTATACTTTTGAAGCACCAGACGCACCACCTCCAAAATCATCTTCACTCATCTTGAATGCTTTAGATGAGAAAAATTGTAAGATTAATAATATATAGAGTGATGGCATTTAACCCATGAAACAGTTATTAGTCTAATAGAGATTAGTAGACACTAATTAATTCACTAATTAATTAACGTACTCACTTTACATTTATTTCTAATATATACTGCGTACCCAAATTTACGGTGTTCAGCTTACCTATAGAGAAAAATAACGCCCTGGGATCCCCTACGGTTGCCACATACATTACATTGTCCGGCTGCGCTTCTAGCGGTTTGTCCTTGTGGAGTAGTGGTTAACACATCGGACTATTAAACCGAAGATGTGGGGTTCGATTCCCGCCAGGGGCTTAATGCTATTTTTCTCTTTATTCTCTCTATATATACACCGAAAGCACTCGCTTTACATTTATTACTAATTAATTCCATTGTTTTCTTTTGTGTCTATTTGTCTATTAGACTTTAACTATTAGTTTCTGTTTCACGTGTTAAGTGCCATCACTCTATCACAGAGTGCAACCATAAAGTATTGATTTTTAATATTACGAAATATATTTCTCTTCCAAAAACATGTGAAAAGATCATCACCATGGTTTGTCCCTTTTACAGTTGAATAATAAGCAATTAAGGTTTATTTATTGAAAATTATATATACTACTTTCTTGGCTATGCCTCATGGATCCACACTACTTTGATTATGTGATGATGCAATTCATCATGAGTAAGATTACAGACACATAAAAATCACAGATGTCAATTTGCAACATAGAGCAGATATTGTATGAGTGGGAAATGGTAGGGGAATTCATAGGTGTATCATACCAGTGCTGTATTTAACTGTAACGGTAACCGAGTGCTGTGACTGGATGATGCACATGAAACAATGGAAAGCCATTCCTGCGCTACAGAGTGTGTACATGCTTTAAGTTAGTTCTGTATGTTTCCCACTCATATGAAAATCCCTCTATTTTGGTCACTCACTTGATTTGAACATCATTAAATACCCAAGACAAAGACAAAATACAACAAATCCTTTGCATCCATTGCATTGTAATCAGAAAATATTCATAATTCACTATTACTACTGTCATTTATAAACAGTATAACTGAATCAAATCCTGAGTCCTTGAGAAAATGGGAATTGAAACTGTAATCACATAACAAGAGATAGTTATTATATTTAGGGGTGTATAGGTCCTATAACTACTCACTGTCTTCTAAATAACGCTTTATTAAAGATTTATTATCTGAAAAACAACGTCTTCGCAAAAGAATTATCATATGAACAATAGGAAGAAAACATGATATCCAATTTAAGGAATGATCGACTCATTTTTTAGCAAAGAATAAGCAATGATTGAACGAAGATCATAAGATGATCGTGGAATAAAAATCCTGTACAAGGTAATTAACAGTCTTACATTTAGCAAGAATAACAAAAGCTGATAGTTTCGCCTAACAAATGTCCAAAGTTTTAAGTAGTCATGGAATTTTTTTTTTTTTTTCACGTGTTCAAAGAAAGCAAGAATCAAAATGCCGGTATTCCAGAACATGGCGTGAACAAACCTTTATAACAGGGCTAAAAATATGAATACGCAAGGGATCCTATTTCCCATATCCACATTTGAGGACTATAGGGAGAAAACTAGTCTTCAGTCTAAAGATATTAGATAAAAATAGGACATAAACCCAAGGTGTTTTTGGAAACTTAAATTATTACAACTCATTCAGTCTACCCATGTAAAAAAGTTCTTTACGCCTTAAAGAAGGCCTCAATCTAGTCTGAAACTCCACAAATAAAAAGTAGAAGTCCAAGCTATGCGATTTGAGATGTATTTGGTTCTAGAGAGAAGTTATTTAGTAATCCTTAACATGGCATAAATTGTAAGGACAATGCTCACCTTGATGTTAGGCAACGTGGTTCGTGAAAGAGGCGGCTCGGATGCTTCGCACACCCTTAGTGAGGGGGGACATTACATTCACAATTACTCTCACCCCATTCCTCTCATTCAATGGCACTATATGCTACTAGGGCTAAAACAAAACATTCAATATATCCCCTATACTATCTGCGGGCTTTTGCTTTCGAATTTTTTCCTTTTTAATGACGTGAAGAAATATCGTTTCTATATTATCGATTTAGTAAGAAATTGAAGTATATTCATTCATACAAATAGTGCTTCAGAAATAAGATGGTTTTTGTTTTATTGTATTATTTTCTTTATACTTTTTTATGCTACTAATAAATTATTGTATTTTTCATTCTCCAACAGCCCGATTAAGTGAAAATATTTTTCATTTAGTCTTTCTTTTCATAAAAATAAGGAAAAACATATAGATATATTTAATGACCCTAAGGATTCATTACTGTATGTGCAATAATGTCCCTCGTACCCAGTGTACGCGGTCAGTAATGTCTGTAAACATCTTCCAATTAACAAATTGTTGTTCTTTTGCAATGAGTTCAAGTCTTTGAATCAAAGAAGGAAAAATCGACAATCATACTATTTCAACGCACGCCTAAGTATTACAATGTCATCGAGAGGACAGACTGAGACACATAAACTTAAAAAGAATCTGGAAGAACAGCTAGATAGACTTGTAGCACAACTCTCTGATCTGGAAGAATGCAGGTACGTAGACATTGTACTCTCTATTCAAACTAACTTGGAAGGCTAATAAAAAATACGCAACTTTTGAATTTAAGATTCATTGTTTATAATGAATATTGTTGTGATGGAAAATTTAGATGTGTAATTACAATAAATGTATATCATTTATCATTTTTGCTAATAAAGCTTAATTAATTAATTAATTAATTAATTAATTAATTAGTAGCTATAGGGGTTTATGGAATACATTTTTCTCATCAGAGGGGGTTGGTTGGGTAAAGAGTAAAAGGGATTTTCAAGCAAACCTTTCTTTTTAATGTTACATAAGGGACATTGTCATGTTGTTGTTTACTGTTGATGATATAGATCTGTTGATTAAGATAAGTTTGCATGGCAGCTTGGGGAGTTTGGTCCTTTTGCTTTGCTGTGATGTTGTGTAGACCATAACTCAAACTTTGTTGGTTTAAAATCAAAGATAGACTTGAAGCTAAGCCAGACCCTGCAGTATTCAAAGAAACTTAATGAAGCAACATTTTGGGGTTCATAAATACCCTTTTATGTTTATTGAAAACAATATTCTTCATAAATTTTTCATGTTATGGTGAATTTTAACAAAAGGCTTCTCATTAGGTCTTTTGTTTGTACACCAGCATGGCCACCATGTCTTTGTCTTTTGATCCTCTTGGGAATGGTTGAAAACCATCAATTCTGGAAAACTAGGGACTAGTTGCATTGTAACATTAACACCCTCTCACCCTCTCACACAGTTGTCAGTATACATAATAATTGGGGAACTCTTTGATGTCCAGTCAGAGTTTGGTCTAGCCATGGTTCCTATTTCAGGGACAGCAAACAAGATCTGATGTCTGGAGAATGAACCAAAGGTCCCAGATTATTTGTATATCATCATCATCCCACACTTTAGATTGAAGCACATTTAAACCAACTGTACATAATATTGGGACAGTAGATGTCACTTCTGATTGGTGAACCAATTTTAGTGGGACCATCAACAAAAAGAGCCATATGTATGCTTGACCATCTTGGTCATCATGACTTATCTAAATTGATCATAATATTTTATTGTACTTTACTTTTTAAACAGAGAAGACCTAGATGATGAAGAATATGAAGAAACAAAACAAGAAACCCTGGAACAGCTTAAAGAGTTTAAAAAGTCATTGGATAAAATGCTTGCTGGTGATATGACACTGGTTGATGATTTAAACAGCATGCAGCTGGTAAATTAAGTATACCTTCACAGTTTTTAAAAACATTGCAAAAATGGGGTCTTATTTGAATGTACTGTCTCTGTCATTCTTTTTACCTTTCAGAATTGAATATTTTATTGAGTTGTTATTAAATTTCACCTTAATTAACTCCACAGGCGATTCAAGCAGCAATAAGTGAAGCTTTCAAAACTCCAGAAGTAATTAGAATGTTTGCAAAGAAGCAGCCAGGTCAACTAAGGCAAAGATTTGCTGAGGTATGAGGACTTTAATGATTAGGATTATAATTTGCAGCTAACTTCATTGATTATTATTATCATCATAGTATCATTATAATTAATCCTGCTATTCAGATTTACTCAAGATACATGAATCATGAAAACATCCTAAGCATCCATTATATTGGAGTTTTAGCATATGAAAGACTGCATACTTTATTTGGTAAAAATGGCAAGGTTATATAGATGTTATATTACATGACAAAGTTGCCTCTGACTTGAAAATGCACAGTTATTTTTCAGACTGTATTTAAAGGTGAATCCATATGAATTGACTAGGAATTATAACCTCTTTTTTAGTTCCCTATCTATTGAAAACCAAAACTAACAATCAGTAATACATAATAAAGCTGTTTTTATAATGGTAATGAACCCACAGATGCAAAGAGATTTGAAAACAGGTCATTTAAGTCAGGCTGTGTACACACAACAAGCAGTAGAAATACTGACTGCCTTAAGAAAGTTAGGAGAACAGGTAAGAGACATTTATTTTTAGCTCAAACAGAACTACAATCATTTCAGATGAGCCTTACGATTCTCAAAAACTCTAGCCTAATGGAATTTAATATAAAGAGAGTTAGGAAGTGAATTGCCAATCCCATTTCCCACCCTAATTTACAAATCCCACTTCCCAGCATCCAAATCCCATTTTCCCAGGCAAAAACAGGCAAATCTAAGTTCCCATTTTACTCCTTGAGGACCCTCCATAAACAATCAAGAATACTGATGGTATTCATGTACTAGTATGTAAAATGAGATGGATTAATGGATGATTTCTTTTTCTTTTCTTCAGCTTAAACCTCAAGAATCTGAATTCTTGGCTGCAAATTCCAATGCTGCTCTTAGTTCATTTGAAAAAGTATCAGAAAACATAGGTAAATTAAATATCAACAATGTGAATATGTTTCAAAGTTGATGTTTGTTTTCAAGGAAGCTTTCATAGTAACTAAAAATGTTGAGTGTTGTGATTCAGATGTTTTTATATTCTAGCATTATGGTTGGTGGATTCCTGTCTTTTGATTGGCAAGTGGAAGCCATTCTGTATGTTTTGATTCCTCTCTTATTGTTTACTGGTTAATTTTGGCTTTTGTCTTTATATTTTTAAGGTACTGGTGATAATCTCCTTAAAATGGCTGGTTCTCAAGTCTCAGATGCCAGAAACTAGAATTATTTGATATCTTGATCTTTGCTTAACCGTGAACAACCCCTGTACTTTACTGCCTGAATTTGTAGTGAATAATTATTGCTATGTTATAGAATACCCTGCCACTTTGTTGGAATAACAATAGAATCTATTGCTTTATTACATTGTTTTCAAAAAGTGCTGCTACATGAATTTCTCTATTGGCAGGGTATTCTATAAGTATTATAATTGTTCATAAAGACCTAGAAGAGACTACTGTTGAAATAATTTGTTATTTTCAAATAACATTTGGCTATTTTTTATTAGATCATAAAAGCAAGACAACTGGAAAAATAATTTTGAACTTTTATTAGATTTCTGCTATGTTAACAAAGAAATAGTTAATTATAGAAAGCTTATTCCATCTTGTTGTGTAATATTATTTCAAAAAAGGAATAGCAGAAGACATGCTATTCTTCACAGAAATTATGCCATTAACCCCTTATCATGAATTGGTATTATTAACATTTTATGATAATAAGATTTTATGATAAAAATAATTTTCATGGTGAAATAAAGTGGGAAAAAGAAATATTAAATGAAATAAAAAGCAAGAAATTTCAAAATCAAGTGCCAATAATTTAAATGATACCTATAAATCTCCTTTGCTCATTTTTTAAAATATCCAAATTTCATGTAGAAATTGTGGTCAGTAATGTGGAAAAGATAGATATTTTCTAGTGTGTGTGATAAGTGCGGTTTATTGATTGTGGGAGAGACTATGCATGCATTACGGCAGGGTGGATCACGTGCCTAGTGACGTCACACCCCATGCGCAGATTACAACAAGAAGGTGAAATCGAACGAGTGATCGAAGTTTAAGGGTCGAATATCGAAAGCGAAATATTTACAGTTTTTCAAACTTTTAATGGTAGTTTTTTGATATTATTCGATAAAGAACATGTCTAAAAGGTTCGTTCTATCGATCCTTTGTATTATTGCTGTAGTTTTACGGCAAGGAGAGGCGAAAAAGCATTCCCGAGGTAAGGGTTGATATTCATGATTTTTCTGCTTCTCTTCATAATTGTTTACATTATGTTTACTCTATAAAATAACGACAATTTGGCCATTTATTTAAAATCCTTTTATCTTAAAGGCTTTTTTCTTACCCAATTCGTATACATTGACAAGCTGGCTGCTGTAAAATTTAGGAATTCTAGTCTTGCACTATGCCGAAGCTGTCGTTGTGATGGTTGGTTACGCTTGAAAGACGCTTCGCAATCTGATTTACATCGTCTATCTTTCTTCCTCGCCAGTTTTGCTACTTTCTGATAGCCATAGTTGTTTGATTACACCTTTAAGTTTTAGTTACGAGTTTGTAAGACTTTTGCTGAAGCTTAAAGGAAGCGAAAAAGTCGTTTCATCGAAATTAGTTTTACCTCCGCGAAATCCTTTGGTAATTTTTGGGGGAAACATTATATTAGTCATCGCGCTTTTTCCATCATCGATTATTCAGCAGATTTTCCATCAGAACTTCCAATGTGTTGTAGTTACCATAGGAAATCTATTCCCGTATTGGGATTTCGAACCTTTTAGGGACTATACATCGCTTTTGCGCCCTAAAACTCGGGACATTGTGTAAAAAATAGCCTTAAGTCGCGTTAATGCAATCTGCATTCCGTAGTTCATTAATTATTATTATTGAACTTCCAGAATATTCATTCTACTTTATAATGTTACTAAGTCCTTTTTTCGGGTTCTCGCATTGTTTTTAGATCTATGAACAGACTGATTTGTTATGTTGGAGCATTTGTATAACCGCATCATAAGTTGTGATGTCGTTTTTTGCGAAAAGAATATTTTGTTTTGTGAAGTATTGTTTTTGACAAGCGCGCTTTATTGAGGGATTTTTGTGGTCGTTTCTGAAATTCAGATTCTATTACTTCCTCTGTTCAAAAATATATTGATTTGCACGGAATTACGTGTTCACTTCGGTCAATATTGAGAAATATTAGTTTTTATATTATTTTCCGCGAAAGAGGTCCTTGGAAGGCTAATAATTAATTCACGGAATCCACGCACCGAGATTAGACTTTTTGACGCACCGAAATTAGACTTTTTGACGCAATTAATTTTCGTTTTTTACTTTTCTTTATTATTCTTATTCTTATTCTTATTCTTGTCCTTTACCGGTATCACATACTGTACCGATTCTTGGTGTAGTCTATGTACACGGCAGTACATGGTTAAGTACTGTACTTCAATGCATCCTGCTTTGTTTTTCTTTTCTATTTTGTTGTTACGAAATGGAATATTCACGGAGCTAAGAAAATTGTTAACATTTCCCTTTGGAGTGGTATCTTCTGTCCTTATTTTCTAGGTCTTAATGACAGCTAAATCTTGTTTAGGTGGTGGAAAATTTAAATTCCTCTTTGTTGTAGATTGTGGTTGTCTGTGGTGATATTTTGAGGGATTTGATATTATAAACATGTTTATGTCAGAACTAATGCTAATGCTGATTGGAAAAGGAAAAACTCTCAACTTCACATTAATGTGGTTCTTAGACTTCTTATATACCCTAGTTCATTGGGGTGTTATTTGAATCTCTACATTTGCCATTATGCTAACAGCCAAAATGCTATACACATCTTTTTTAGTGATAATCAATTATTGAAAGGAAGTGAACTCCTTTTGTTCGCAGACATGTAAATATTTTTTGGTGGCCATTATGTTAAAGAATGTATGTTAGCATTTGTATTTTTCCACAGACTGATTGTATTTATGAAAAACTCATGATCAAGAATGCTCTTTTTGTTTTGCAGAACATTTGCAGTTCGTACAGCTGGAGTATGCTAAAGCTCTAAGTGAATATCACAGAGTAAATGCTACAGTACTGCATGTCCGTGCAACTGGTGGCAATGGCAAGATAACCTACTCCATCCAAGAAAAAGGATCTCCTTTTAAGATTGATGAAAAAGGACATATCTGGCTCATCAAACCCCTGAATACTGATGAAAACAAGCTGTGTCGCCTCACAATCAAAGCAACTTCTGCAAGATCTAATGAAGTTAGCTATGCCAAAGTTCGTTTTGATATTATGAACATGAACAGGCATTCTCCCCAGTTTGAAGAAAGCGAGTACATTTGTGCCGTTACTGAAAATACCAGAAATGTCAGTATCATTCCATCAATTCGCATCCGTGATGAGGATCACAGTGATGCTGGAAAGTTAAAACGTATTGAAATCCTTGAACAAGGCATACCATTCCATTTCAATGTGGTGGAAGATGGTACTGTTAAGGTTTTTGCAACAAGAGATCTTGATGCAGAAAAAGAGACCTGGTTTGCCTTCGACATCAAAGCATGGGATGGTGGAAACCCCTCTCGTTCCTCACGGCCTGCTGCAGTAAAGTGTAGAGTTGTAGATACAAATGAGTTTGCCCCAGAATTCACCAGTGATTTTTATACACACACAGTGGAACGTGGAAAGACTTATGCAAAGATTCTACAGGTAAATTTATGTTGTTGTTTTTTCCAGTAGTATTAAAAGTAGAAAATAAGAGCTGTAATTATTATATTTTTTTGTTCCTCAAGGTTTTCACTGCTTCATAGAACATTTTGATTTAATTTTGTGCCTAAGCTTGAAAAATTTATATTTAAACATTGTCATATTGTCCATGGTTTAAGTGTCTGGACAGTTAACTAGTAGTTGTTTTCTCTCAGCTCAACCCCTAATTTTTTATAACTACAATAGCTTATGGTCATTATTCTTAAAATACTAGGTAGGTGCCAGTGACCAAGATATTGGGGATGAGTTTGGATCCATTTGTAAGTATGTCATCACGACAATGAATGTACCCTTCAAGATAAATAATGATGGTATCCTGAGCCTAGACAAACCTCTTGGTCCAGAGTCTCCAAAGTACTGTGCATTTGAAGTTGCTGCCATTGATTGTGGTGGGAAGATGTCAACCAAGAGTGCTAATGTCAGAATCAACATAAGAGATTCCTGTGAACTTGGTAAGAAATAGTCATTAAAATACTTAATCTTGTTTGTTTTGATCTTGAAGTTTCATTAATTGGTTTTTGCCTTGTGGAAATAGAATAAATAATTTTTCTTTTGAATATTTCTTCCCAGGCATTAAAAGCCCATCCATGCCAAGCATAATTATCCCACAATGCATTGGAAAGGCAATTGTTGCACCTGATATCCAGCTTAATAAGTGTTCAAAGAAGATAACCAAATCCAACTTTTCTGCTCTTATCCACCTGGAAACACATGCTGGTAAAGGCTGTGACCGTCAACAGTATGAAGCATCTGGGTTGTACAAATTGTGTGGAGCCAGTGGTATAATTGACATTCTACCTAAAGCTGGAAACAGCCAACAGTGGACTAAACATTTGCCAACTGAGGAAGGTAAGACATGTTGGTATTGTAATATCACAAACAGAAGTAACAAGATAGTTTACAATGTTGAGCTATATCTCTATTAATACATCAACATTTATTATTTTAGATGGAAATACCTTTAAGTTTGATGGAAAGACTGTGGCTGATATACCTAAAGATGTTATCCCTGAAGATTTAGGAGAACAGTTCACCATAAGCACTTGGATAAAAGCCAGACCACAAAAGGGAAAGCAAATCATTTTAGCCAAAACTGATAAGAGGACACACAATCGCATCCACTTTGCAGTTATGAAGAACAGGAACAGACTTGTTGTGGTTCATCGCTTGGAGCCAATCCGTGGAAACAGGGATGACTACTGCAAATCTGACTTCCATTACAAACCAAAGATCTTTGACATGAAGTGGCATCATTTGACTGTTGTTGTTGATGGATGTGATGTCAAGTTGTTTGTGGATGGACAAATTGAAACATCTTTTGTCACTGATTCCAATTATCGCATGCACAAATCTCACATAGGTACACGGCTGGTAGTAGGTGCACATTGGCTTGGCAAAGAAAATACTTATACTCAGTACTTTAATGGATCTCTTTCTGGTATGAGCATTAGACCAAAAAAGACTACATCTGAACAAGTTAGTGCAAGAATTCTGCTCAATTTAGATTTTTATTATTTATTGGTTGAAGGTATTTGTGGTATGTAGTATTCTATGTGAGTAGAGTTGGGGTCTTTTCCTTGATTCAAGGATTTTTCTCCAGGTTCTCTGTTTTTTTTTCTCTCTTCACAAAACCCAACATGCCAAATTGCAATTTGATCTGTGAGTTAGCTGTGTACTGACTTAGATCAGCCTAGAGGTTGTTTTAGGGTTCAATAAAATTGATGGATTTTAAATCTTATTTGTTATGTCTGCCTTACAGACTATCAAGTGCATGATGGGTTGCCGTGAGCATATTAATATCAATGCTCCATTGCCTACTGGGTTCAAGTCAGAGCTTGTTGGCTTTAATACGATGAAAGTGTATGGAGAAGGAAGACCACAAGACTTCGAAACCATCCTACAAAGCATTGAGTATCAAAATGAGCTGTTTACTCCAACACTGGGAGTACGCAAGATTAAGATTTTACCAATGCAAGAAAAAACAGCTATGCAGCCCATTACAGTCACCATTCGTATTGAGAGGAATGATAAGCCTGTTATCACTGTTAAAGGTTGTGCTGATAAAGCTGTAGAGATGAAACACCTGAAGGAGATTGGAGTTCCCGTGTGCAGCACTTTGACCATTGACTACCAGGGTTGCAAGACATCAGACTCTCCTGTCAATGGTGTGAAGCTTTTGGACAAGGCAGTTGTGAAGGTCACTCCTCCATTTTTTAAGAAGGAGTCCTTTAACTTCCCTAGTCAGTCTAGTGGTGTATCAATCCTTGATGATCTGGGGTTGAAGGCTTTCCAAAATGAAGATGGCATTATCATTAGAGGAGTAGCAAACTACAAGACCTATGAACAAGTGCTCAGAGAGATGGTCTACATCAACTTGAACCCTTCAAAATCCCTCCATCATACTTTCACTGTAAGTAGTATATTGATAGACTAGGGTGAATCAAACAAGTAATAAAATAATCAATCACTCTTGATCAACCAAATTAGTTCTCATGAATGCAGTCAGTACTCACTATTTGAAAACTACAGTACTGTGAAGGTGCAGCCAGCCTAAACCTGTTTTTTCCTATGTTGTTTAATTGTAGATAATAGTTATGTGTTGCAAATTAGACTATGTAAGAAAAAGTTTGTTGGTAGTAACAGTCAATTGCTGACAGTTTTTTGACACTGTATTATCTTTTTGAATAGAAAGTCACACACAATATTTTCTTCTTTTTCTAGATCTTTGTGTCAGACCAGAATGGCCGTTTCAAGAGTGACGAAGAAAAGCTTGAGTTGTCCATTCTTCACAAAGCAATGAAACTACGACCCTTTGACCTTAGTGCTGTCAAGGAAACATTGAATGCTGAAGAACTGCCTGGAGCTGTGTCTGTTCGTGAGGATGCTGTATCCAAGACAAGCTCCATGTCTACAAGCATCATGGCTGTCATTATTGTCTGTAGTGCATCAGTTTTCATTCTCTTGGTGATATTTGGTGTCTATCGACTAAGAAAGTGAGTTGCTTAAATGATATTAAAGAAAATAATATACAGATCTAGATTAATTACTGTGTAAAGTGAAGTGAAATCCAATAATTATGTTCCTGAACAATAATCATTATAATTTTTAGAAATAAAAATCAAACCATTAGATGCTTCACCTCTGAGCTTCAGACTTAAAGTGTAAAGACATTATGTATGCCAGGGTATATAATTGAAGGGGTCAAAATGAAAACTGACTTTTTTAGGTGATTTCTAGAACTCACTCAAATAGTCCCAAAATTGCACCAAACAGGTTCTTTTAGCTATATCAAGGATTTACATCCATTTTCCATGATTTGTCCAAAAAAGAACGAAGTTGCCCCATATAGTTAAGCACTGGCTTTCCTTGACAACCGATCACTTGTCCATGAACTAATTATTGGGAGAGTCACAATTTGACTCCCCTGCTTATTTTCAGGTCTGCCAAGACAATAGAAGTAGATGCCACTGCTACTGAAAAAGAAGAGATGTATTGGGATGACACAGGTCTGAGTGGAGTGCGCATAACAGTTAACCCACTGCAGAAGTTCCAGGAACTTGACCTGAATGAAGATAAGGACTCAGAGCATGGTCAGAGTGATGATGAAGATCATCAAGAAGCCAAGCAAAGTCTGGAGTGGGATGAAGGAGCCATTTAAAACCTTGTGCAAACTGCAGCCAATTGTACTGATGTTCAAACTTTGCCTTCATATTTAAGTTACTTTCTTTATTTAATTAGCCTTCATTTTTGTTGATTTGTTAGTTTAAAGTCAAATTTCTTGTTATAAGTAAACATAGTAGACATTTATAGAGCTGTGGCATTTTGAAGTGTTTCTGTAGATTTTTTAAGTTGCATTTTTCTAAAGTTTGAGCATGTAGAGTGGAGAGAAAAGGACATTATTTCATGCATACACCATACACTTACTATATAAGATTAGTAAACAAGAATGTTTTGTACTAGTACCAGTGTGAGAATACAATGATACCTTTCTTAAGATGGCACAAGGTTAAACCATATGCTCATTCTGAGAATGCCTTACTGAGCTAACCTGCAGTGCATCAGAAACTAGTACAGTAATCATGTGACTTGACGAGTTACATGTAGACATTAAACAAATGAGAAGGTTTACCATACTGTGCTATTATGTATTCATTTTTGATTTACTGGTATGTGTTAATAGTAATTTAGGAGTATGGTACTGTACATATAATTGTTTTGTAGAATTTATTATCCTAGTAAAGTTATTTTATATTTAAATCAAACTTTTTTTTAAGAGTTGCATGATATTAATCATTTTTGGGGCTAAAAACAGACTGGTCAGTCACCACACATGACGGTACCAACATCATCCTAATAAAGTTATTTTATATTTAAATCATACATTTAAGAATTGCATGATATTAACCATTTTTGGGGCTAAAAACAAAGACTTGTCAGTCACCACACATGATGGTACCGACATGACCAATACACCAAATTGAAAAAACATTGTCGGGTTCAAAAGGTTTAAATCATCGAAGGTAAGACCAATAAGAATTATACAATATGCATTGAGCATTGTTATAATTCTCGAAACTTGCTTTCAAAGCAATGCTCGAGTGTTGCAGCAATATCCTATGCATATAATAATAAATATGAGCCTTATTGAGTGCTTACCCATTACCCCTTTCGGTCTTACCTTCGATGATTCAACCTTTTGAACCCAACAACGTTTTTTCAATTTGGTATATACAGCATGACAGTGTCCAGTGACTGGCTGTTAGTTTTAGTCCTTATTTTTAATTTGGAAAAGTAAATCATTTTCATCTTTTAACCATTGAGACTTTTTCAGTTGTATCTTTATAGCTATTATAGCATTCATCAGCTTTTGTTGCAACAGCTTCACAGCTTGCTCAGTCAGTCATTATTGATTGGATGAGCAGATGTTTAATTCATGAATAACTGGTTGTCTCTGATTTAAAATTTCTTACTAGATGTTTCAGTCAAGATTCTACCACCTTCATCGGTGGAATAATGGCTAATGCAAATTGCATGTTCTACAACAAACTTTTGTATACACTAGGGAGATGTATGTGTTCACAACAATTGAGTATTGGTCATGCATAGAGTGCCATGCTTCTAAAGCAAGTCTTGTTCCACTGTGGCTTGTAATCAATGATTTCCACATTCTTGAAATCTAAGGTGTGGTTGGTTTTTGGACAGTGTTCAACCAGAACAGAATTTCAGTCTGACATGAAAACTGCTTTTGTTTTGTTTAATTCAGTCACCCTGTAATTTGAAACTTGTCAAACAATTACCCTTGAATCATTTTATAGCTTTGGTCTGGTCTAGAAGTTGCAACATTTGCTGAAGTTAAACAGTCTCTTGCTTTTAAAATGTATATTTTCATGATAAAGGAACAGAAGAAAGATTTTGCCCTATGATTTGCTTTTGCCTTAGTAACTAGTGTTACCTTAGTAACCCAATATAGCTTTCCAGGCATTGATTTTAACCAGGTTATTCTCAAGTTTCCAAGGATAGGTAAAAGTGAGACTGTATTGTCAATAAGAGATGCACATGATTTCTTTAATCAGTATTTAACCACCATTAAAAAAATAAGGCTATAGAGTGATTTTCCTTTGACCATGAAAGAAAAATGACTACATAGTTTGTACTAGTTGATGAAGAACAATAGGTGTAGAGTCTACTACTAACTATTAGTTTGCCTATTCTTTCATGGTCAAAGAAAAAACACTCTATTTAGTAGGCTTTAGTAGTTTTTATTTGTCTATTATATAAATCCTAATAATATAAGCAATAATATAAACCCTTCAAAGTAATGGTAGATAACCATTTGTTTCCAAAATATGCACTTTATAATTATACCTTAAATATGATAATGTAACTTGAAAGGGCTAGTATGTTTTATTGTGGGATGTGTAAACTAGCCAGCACAATTTGCCATTAAAAAGACTGAAGTCACATTGTGTTTGTGTGCTACTTATATTCTTGTTATGCAAGGCACACATGCCATTGCTTTGATATGCTTTTTGCTACTAGTGGGTTATCACTAATAGACCTGTAGTAGTGTAGCCAATCAGAATGCAGGATTTGTGATAGTCCACTAGTTTGTTTGTAGTACTGTTTAGTTTTACTCACTGCTGCTGACCTATCAAAGCACAAATTATACATGTTCTTTCCTAGAAGAAAGATTTCACCTTTCCTAAGCCAAAAGTATCTTACTTCAATCAATCATAAATATTTAAATACATGCAAACTTTTTGATCAATACGGAATACCACATAATTCCCCATTACACCCCTACTAATACTAGAGGAAACACATCATCATCTATTACATGTGGCCTCAAAAGAAAAATATTCCAGTATGGTACTTAGTTCATTTTAAATTTTATACATAATACAATAAGGGCAAATTGTCATTCATAGTACAGAGAGGGAGTGCATGTACTTCATTTTTACTATGATGATTTTTTTCTTCCCCTCCCCATGCAAGGTGCAAGAAATAATCAGGCCCTTCCCCTTGATGGACACCAAAAAATGTGTCCCCATACCAAAACACTCATGACATTTTAGATAGTCCTCTACCTTTTTAAGGTACATAAAAAATGACCCTCTGATCCCTTATTGGCATCCTCTTCCCCCACTTGTTAATGATAAGTCCTTAATAGTTTTGAATTCATTATGTCAACTGAATGCTGCACTGTTTATCTTGGCTGCATAAATGTTCATCTCTATTAATTTATTTGCCTACTTTTTTATTGGTTACACATTTTTTCATACCTCTCCTGAGTTTCTGCAAAATTTCCACCTCCCAGCCATCGAAGAAAATCTTCCAAGAGGCAAAGTTCACCACTTTTAGTTAGGTTCTCTTTACAAAATGTTAGATTTTTAGTCATAGTTTTACCATTAAAAAGAACTCGGATAAATTGTCTTTGATTCTTCTTGGTTTCATTTGAAACACCCGTTTTTCTCCAGAATTCAAAGACCAATCTAGAAGCATAAGGGATCCATCTATGTTCATGTATTCCTAGTGACATGAGTACAGACATTACTGAAATGTCATGCCCACCATACACAGCAAACTTAATAGATGTCTTGTATTCAGCCTTATCAACCATTCTAGTAGCAATCTGAGTCAACACTGGAATAGATATCATGTCAGCAGCTTGGCTGTAATTGTGAGTAAATGCCCAGTCTGCATAGGATATGAGTTTGAATGCACTAGATTCTGGAATACATCCTCCTACAGCACAAGGCAGAGATATACCATGACAAAAATGAACAAGACAAGCATCTGCAAGCCTACATAAAACAAAATATGTTTATGGCTGTTAGCACATAGTTATATTGTATAACTCAAGATAGGTGAAAGGTGATTTGAGATACAAAGATGTGGTAGAGAAATTTAAGAAGAAATACAGAGACAGTGCAGAAAAAAGGAAAGAAAGAAACAGGGATTTGAAAATGTGTGGACAGTTCAAGGGGAACATTCATTTGCAGGGACACAAAGAGAGAACAGGGACAGAGAAGAACATCTCTGGGAAGTACTATTGGAAAGTGAATGAAAGAATGAAACATTTAAGCAGAGAGAGGAAGTAACAGTTGCTTAATGTAATGTATATGGTATGTGAAGGGAAATTCCAAGGTTCAGTGTGACTTACACAATCACATTTTGAAGTACTTCTCTGCGTCTCAATAATAATTTGGACATTTCTGACATCAATGGTTCCATTGCAGCACTGCCTGCTTTATATTCTTGAGATTGTTTGGTTTTTCTCATCAACTTTTCATAAGCTGGACAAGGTGTGACAACACCCTTAATATTCTCCCTAAAAAATACATCTATTGACACATTGATGGAAATGTGACCTATAAATCAAAGGTAGTTTTGTAAGGTTAATGCTTCTGCCATGCATGGCAGAGACGGTGAATCCCCACCACCTGCTTTTTATGAGAATGACATGCTCTACTATATGGTATTACTAAGCTAGTTCTTGCTCCCACTTTCAAAATAGCTCTGTTGCCCCTGTCTGCTGCTATTCAAGACCTCAGCTCCTCATGGTATGGCCTACAACCATTCCACAGCTAAGGGTGCATGCATATAAGGCATAATACTACTTTTTAATAGCTTTTATGTTCAAGTGATATTTTGATCACAAGTCAGAGGAAATTAAAGGAGGTAAAAGTAAAACAGATATAAATAATCTGACCTTGTTTAAATGTGCTTTCCTCAAGGAATCCATATAGCAATGCAGCCACAGTTTGAGTTGTTCTCCCAGTGTTAGTTGACCTCGCGTAAAGATGTTTGCTTTTGATTTCCTCTTTAATAAGTTTACTATATGCGTTCTTGAAGTGTCTTCCTATCTTAAAGAGTTGTTGAAATCCTTTTTGTGTCATTTGTCCTCTGTAACATTTATCAGATCTACTAACTAGATCATGTAGCACAGATTTTGGAGACAATTTCCTAACAGTGATATAATTAACAATATCAAGATAACCACTAAAAAGCTTTGCCTTCTCATCTTGAGGCTTCATTGAACAATCCAGCCCTATTCTTTCCATTCCTGGTATTTTCTTAAAAGGTGCCCTATCTCCATGCCGTTGTAGTACTTGGACCATCTCTAGCTGGAAATCACTATCTTTACCAGGAAGAGATCCTTCTGCACCATTTATATTTGCTGGAAAATTGCAGTAATTTTGGACAGTTCTCTTATTAACTGGTAGCACTTTGATATATCCTCTACTAGTCAGATGGTTATAACCTACAAGGAAATCATTCACAACTTTTTATTCCTAACTATTGATGTCAAAACTGTTATTATCTATAAGGGACTGGTCAGAAAGTAAGGGTGGGTGGGCCATGAAAAACAGGGAGGTCACATTTTTGGAGCATCAAATATTAGGGATAGTTTATGAGAAAATATATACCATGATGATGATGATGATGAACAAGGGTCGGCACAAGTATGGCTTTCGATAATTGAATATTGATTCCCCCCCCCCCGTCTCAGTCATCCTGATGGCTTGGGCTCCCTGTGGCATGAAGATTAACGTGGCAATCTTCAGTCAACAATCAAACGTTTTGGTGAACAAACTTACCATAATAAACCAACAGTATAAAGATAAGAGCTACAAACACCAGCAGTTGCTGGCGTGTTTTCATTTTGGTGAATCTTGCAGACGATCTCCAAGTAAACCGAGTAACATTGCAAACAAGCCTACGAACAAATACTAACGTACTGGGAATCATTACAATTTTAAAACATCTGTTGTTACGTGATGAGAATATTCATGTCCTCTCATAAAAATGAACACGTTTTTCTGTTCAAGTCACTTTCTTCTTGGAGTTCTGCAGTAAAAGTAAATATCAATCCCAGAACGCACTGCGAGAGCATATTCACGATGAAAGGCGCGAAATGAACGCAAAGCAGTCTGGGAAATGAGAACTGCCAGTATGAAAATAGACGCTTGGGCGTGTTTGTTTTCCCAATACAGGTCACGTGTCATTCCTTTTTCCTTTGTTTAATGGTAACGCTTGAGAAGAACATTAATATGGATAAACCTCAAACAAAGAATCGTATTCTCAAGAGGTCTGAATTGAGAAAACATTACGCCCAAGCGAATAAGGTCTACTGTGAGTTACTGCACCCGGAAATACGTCACACTTTAAAGAAACCCAGCTATAATAAAGCTAACACATTTATCCATAATTCCTCTACTGGCAACAAAGAGAACTCTGTACAACAATTCCTGCTAGGAAGAAAAATCTTCCCAAAAGTGCTTTTCATTTTGGAAGGTTTTTTACTTCAATGACAAATAAATGTTCAGTTTTTGATCATTTCTTTAAACAGTGAGTAAGGATAATAAGACCATGTTTGAATTCGGGTTCCCATATGCAATTATCCTTCTAATCTTAGTTGCCGGGTTTGTAAGTCAATTCAGAGATGTTGGTTTAGTCTGTTCATGGTTCACTAAATAATACCTACCGATTGTACGTATCCATTAAAAAAGAGCAACAAAGTTTACTTGTTTTTATTTATTTATTTCTCACTCCTTTATTTTTTTACCTTTTTAGCTACAAACAAAGCCCTGGATCATAAAGCCTGGTTCTCACTAGCGACGCAAGCATAAGCGCAAGCAACATACGCAGACTCAGTACTGCATTTATCACC
>JAAAQI020189774.1:0-22072 GCA_011800005.2 Stichodactyla mertensii
AGGATATTTTTTGAGGGGGGTGCACCTCCAGGATATTTTTTGAGGGGGGTGCACCTCCAGGATATTTTTTGAGGGGGTGCACCTCCAGGATATTTTTTGAGGGGGTGCACCTCCAGGATATTTTTTTGAGGGGGTGCACCTCCAGGATTTTTTTGAGGTTGGCAAGGGTGGCACCATTTATAATTGGGACTCAAGAACCTAAAGTAAATAATGTTAAATCCCTAATTGACTGTAAGTAGCTCATGTTAGGGGGAGGCGGTGCGCACCCCCTACACCCCTCCCCTGGATTAATGTTTAAGGTATATTACAGCAGCCCAATTGATATGAATACAAATAATTTACCAGTATTATCAAGTGTACTGTCAGCTTCATCTTCACTTGAGGACAAATTATCAATAGCTAAAGAAAGCACAGCAACAAATCCTTCTTTAAAGTCTTCAAATGTCACCTGAAAGATGTTCAAAGAATAGAGTTAAGGGAAAAAACAACCTTGTGAGAGACTTTCTTTATCACACTTACCAGCCAATCATAATAATTGACTACATATTTCTTAAAAATTGTTTTTTAAATCTAATTGAAGTCACTTCTGTCAATCATCCTTTTGAAATATACCATTTCTGAGTTCTAGAAAATGAGACATGAAAGCAAGGCTTTGTGCAAAATCACGTGTGGTGGTATTAAACAACTGACTTGGTCTGCTGTCACTCTTTATTCTATGACTTGCAAATTAAAATAAACTTTTAATTAACAGAAAATGTTGTAGAAATGTCAGTCATTTTGCACCACAAGCATGATTTCCCACAATGCCTCGCCTTCATGCTTTACATGTATTTTCAAAAACTCTGAAGTGGCCTAGCTATATACATGTGTACAGCAATATTGAGCAACACAATTATTATGGCATATATTAGTGTCAAGACTCATTCTTATCCAGCATGCTTTGCAGACATTGATTTCGTGTGTGTTGACTAAGCAGGGATAATGTTTTCACAACTAATGCTGTTGTAGTAACACATTTGTTTTGTCTCAGAACTATAGCTATACAGTTTTTGTTCTGAGAAGACTTTCCTTAGAATTCAAAGGATGCTGGATTAAAAATAGGCTATTGAAAACAGCTTAATATTATTCAGTCTTTTATATACTACTGCATTTAATATTGAAATGGTATGTTACAAGTTAATAAGGATCAATAGCAATTGATGCTTTACCAAACTATGGACATATTACACAATATCACACACTATATTATACCTCATTATCCTTGGTAGAATATTTTACTGTTGGAATGTTAAATGGATCAAATGCCATTTTAGAAAAAAAATTCAGAGAACACAGTCACATACTCTAAATATTATGTACCATGTTCAGGAACTCTCATGTCAAGAAAAAATAAAACAAATAATAATTTCAAATAAGATTTACATCTTATTATGGTAGCTTGACTAAAATTATGCCCACAAATTTAAAGGCTTTAAAATAAACGAAATGCAATCTTTTTAAGAAATTAATTAACTGGAACCCCCATGAGTAAATTGTAAAACCCAGCTGTCCTTAGATTAACAACATGAAAAATAAAGAAAGAAGGTATGGTTAAACAACTTGGGAGGTCTTGAGGTGGGCACTACTTGAAGGAACAAAGGACAGAAAAGACCAAAACAATCACTTCAATCAAGACCTTATTTATTAAAAATATCCTTATTCAAAAACTGTACACATTAGGGAGTAAACATGTATCAAGAAATACATTCTGGAACAGTTTATTTACATTATCAACTGTGGGTATATATAAGGCACTAACATTTGCAATTGCATGCTTTAGATAGGGAATTTTGCAATATAATTTACTATTGATTGAATGTGTGTGGTAAATTAGAGCAGATTTTGTACATGTATGCCTGTGAAAAACTTGTGCCATCAAGCCATCAAAATTAATTTTTAGGACACATCATGGTCGTAGCAAGGCACTCTTACAGTGCCGATCATGATGCCAGCTTTTCAGTCATGAAAACTGCTTTAATTATCTGAACACTGTTACTGCACAATTCAGATTTTATTTTACAAAACAAATAAAATATACATGTATTATTCTAGCTTACAAAATCTAGGTAATATTTTAGTAATAATTGTTTGAGTTCAACCAAATTAGAGAAAAGATCAATATTTTCAGACTGAGTTTAAAAAATTCATAACCCTGGAACATCAAGGCCTGTTTTTTTGGGTTTTTTTTGATAATTTATATCAACTGCATTTCTAAAAAAATGCCTTAAACTTGCTTTTTTATTAGATAATTAAAAGGAGAATAACATTTATCTCAATATCTAGTTGATAAAAAAAAATCATACTCTGGTTCTCCAAAGATAACCAAATAAATATGATAACCCAGTACTGATAAAACAAACATTGTGGCTAGGTACACAATGATCAGAATATTAAATTTGACAGTTTTGACATATCAACTTGTGGTAATCATGTTATCAAACTGGTATTACTTATTGGTAATATAATTCATGTGTCATTGTACCAGTAAAAAAGAACTAAAAGAAACACAAACTCAAACATAGTTTTACTGCTCCAGATAACAATGATATATCCACCAGAGTAAAAAAATAAAGAAAAGAAAAAAAAGCTAAAATCAAGTAATTTTCTTTTTCTGTCTAGCTTGTTTTAAGTTAAAGCATCATGGTTAAAGGCTAGATATAATATATTTAAAAATGTCAGTATGTAATTGGATTCAAAACGCCAGACTATAGGAAATTCTTCTAATTTAAAGCAGTCAAGCAAACCAAAATGTATATGGGTGGCTGCCTTTTTCACGGTAGAACAAACACAGTACCTGTCTAGTGCACTGTTGCCATGGAAACCAAATTACATTACACTATCATTGAATAAAGACTATTTAAAAAATTACAAAAATTAAGCATGGCACAATTAAGTCAAATTAAAATACATGGGATTCTCCCTAGGAATACATTGATGAGAAAATGCAGTAAATTGTTTAAAATAGAATTAATATCATGACATTTTGATAGCAATTATAATACCATGTATTATAATGATATATAGTGAATTCCATTATGCTCTAGGTTTTAATTAAGCAGACTGAGACAATTCATAATATAGACCAATTTGGCTAACATTTTGCTATTAACATTTCCACCTAATTCAAATCTTTTGGGAACAAGATTCTTGGTCTTTTGTATTTTGATATCATATGCAAATAAAATGGAAATTTTTGGAACAAAAGTTCTTATTCCCATAGGTTTTGAATTTGCGTAGAAATGTCCATAGCAATGCATTAGCCAATTTGGTTTGTTGTAAGTTGATTTGAATCTTAGAATTTAAACCAGTTTATAACATGAATAGTCATGATAAATCCTTAGTGTGCAAAGGGTAATATTTATGTATTTTAAACATTCAAATTTGATTCATGGTCTGGCAAATAAACCTTTGGCATTTACAAGCCCAAACAAACACATTTCTGGCTGCCTAAAAATAACAATCACTAAAAAGAAGTGAAAGCTGAAAGACTCATTTGGAGTCAGATGGCTAAATCCTTCCTGATAGTTGACAAACGGACAAGTGGGGACTGCCCTTAGGGCAGACTGAGATAAGTGATACTCATTTACATGTTGTGTTAATGGATTAATACTAGGCTGTAGAACATGCTAATACCTCAATAACAACTATGCTGTATCTATTATCAGAGTGCCATTAAATTAGAAAGCTAATGACTGCAAAGAATTCAATTTCTGGTCAGTTGCCGAAAACATTACAGTAAAGCAACTGATGCAGTTAGTGGTTGGTGATAGTAGCATACATACTATAGTTTTACAATTTAGTATACACATGCACACATTACAAATTTCTACAAATCCAGGTTGCCAATAAAAAAGAAAAAAATTCAACTTAAAAAAACAATTAAAACACAAGCGCTTTAGTAAAGATTTCAAAGAGATATGGAGGACAGCATGCTATTTGAAAAAAGAAAAAAGTGATTTGCATTGAATTAGCTCACAAAAACTTAACTATCATTGTATAACATTAATTAGTTGAGTGACACCAATGTAAAAAAGTAAATACAAAGTTCTTGGCTAACTCTCCAATTATTTTTAAAGTGTTAGTTTTACCCAATACGTCTGGATTCACATGGGAAGGCAAATAAAATGAAACTTTTCGAAATAAAAAAACAGTAAACTTACAACAATAACATTTAAATTGGGCCTGCAGGCGAAAAAGGTTTTCTAGATGATGGAAATACGACATTACTGCTGTCGAGTGAGAACAAAAATACTCCAGAAAAAGGATGAATTAAGAAGCGAGAAATTTGTTTTCCCACAACAAAGGAGTTTGTTTTTACTACTATTGATACCCTTCAAGTGGAATAATTTATTTGAGCCAAGTTCATAGATTCAGTGTCTAACACATGGGCAAATAAGTTAAGTTTTAAAAGTAAATTTAAAAATATATTTTTGACGTTTGTTGATTTTATTCCCCCTTACCTGCCCATTAGAATCTCCACTCCCTAATAACTGCTGCAAGAGCTGTGGGATTTGGTCATCCAACTGAAGTTTTTTACACAATTCAATGAGCTCTCCTCGGTCCAAAAACCCTTTTCCAGTTCGATCACAACTATCAAACACCTCGTGAAGTTGGGCCACGTAAACATCTTGTTCATCGTCGTCCATCTCTTCTTTCACACCAAAAGCACTCCTCAACTAAAGACGAACCAAGCCAGCGATGCCATTCTTGCGAAAACACGTTATTAAAGTTTAATTAAAGACGTTTATCTCTTAAGGAAAGCTACAGGTGATATTGGAGATGGACCGACAGCGTCGCATAGGACGCCAAAATTTCGAGTTCCAAAACAGTCGTGACTCAACCTTTGAACGTCATCTTAGAACTTCGTCAGAGTGAATGTGATCCAAGTCACAATACCAAATCCCAAAGTCCTAACAAATTCTATAATAGTCAATGAAGGCTTCCAGTAGTGAGAGTACTCAAGTAAATCCAAAAGGCGGTAAAAAAAATCAGTGCTTTTTAAGTCGTAGTAACGTCGGAATCCTACGCGCTTCAGGAAGAACAAGAAAAAACAAAATAACAGAAACTTAATTTCGGCTTCCTTGCCGAGAATGGCGACTTTAAACTGCCTTCTTTGTTCCCAATGCTATGGAGTAGCATATAGAGTAAACGGTTTAAGCATACCAGGCCATTTAAAGGATAGAATTGCATGTAATTTGTAGGTTTGTGTTCGCTTCACACTCGAGCTCCATTACTTATAAACAGCGCTCATTATACGAAACTGACCACGTGATAAGAATGGAATGCACTCCTTTGTTCTTTATTCAGCCAATCAGTAAGCTTAGCAGCTGATGCTTTAGCAGGTGTCACAACACCGCAGAAAGAAAAAATCTCGCTTGGAAAATTTAGAAACCCCATAAAACAGATAAAAAGTCATCCCTTTTCATTAAACGGTTATAAGAATACTTTGATTTAAAATTTGTTCTTTTTTGTTTACTTATCTTCAGGTAGATTGCGTGATATCTTCCGTGACAAAATAAAGGACTTTCTGCTCTTAAATAATTCAGAAAAATGCCGGCCATAGATTATAAAATTTCAGTATTTTACTTTTCTAGGCCGGACTTTAATTTTATTAATTTTCTATTTCTGAAAATTATTCCGTGACGAATTTGTTTGAATTTTTAAGGGAAAATTGGTAACCTAACAGCATCATATGTCAGGCTGAGACTTTTCGACACTAGCGGGAAATGATACTATACTTTATGACAGTTATTCCAGAACTGAACAGCAGTTTGCCTTTTGACTTTTTTCCCTTTTTTTAAAGTTTTTTGTAATAAAATATACCGTAAACCGGAATCGCTATTTCGCTCTTGTCACTATCTGTGCGCTTATAAAAATTGTATTTTTTCATTGCTTTCTCAGAAGACATAAAAAAGTCAGGCAACCCTAGACAACCCAATATTTCATGCGCTCTTTTGCTTCACCAAGAAGTGGCATGACGTAATGGTCACTACCCCCACCCTACCCCTAAATAGTAGCTATATTTTGCTTCTCGAGATGAAGGAGCTGAGTTGGGCTGCTGCTGTTTTCCTCTGAATGAACCGGGAAGTCGTTTTGTGAGGTTTTCAGCACATAAAATGGTTAACTCGCAGTGAGTTTTCTCAAAAATGGTTTTCGAATCATATGTTGTTGACCTAGTCAACAAATTTGGAGGTCAGTTTTTGGAAAATCTTGATCCATCTCAGCTGAAACTTGGTATTTGGGGAGGTGAGTGAACTTGTACTACAGATTTACAGGCTAGAATCTATTAACCTGCTCTTGATTCCAAGTAAACATCGTACCAGCTTCAAACAAGTTTTGATATCATCTTTGTTTTTTCAGGAAATGCCAAGCTTGAAAATCTCATTCTCAAAGAGAGTGCTTTGGTAAGGATCGAAGATAGGCAGTTAGACATATTTTAGGTTGAATTTTGGTCACATTTGATAATAAGCGCGTGACTTGAGCGCGATCCTGCGGCTTGTGAGTGGTTTATAAGAAAACACTGTTTGAGTCTATATTTTGATCTTTTGCATGTCAAGGTTTCTCCTATCTCGCATAATTTATGGCTATGTATTTAACGGAGATATCTTACTTTTTAATTCTGTAATTTTCTATCCGTGAAAACGATCAGATTTCAATTTTTTTAGCCAACAAACCTTCGATAAGCTTAATTTTTCCTAGAAATTCAATATGCTATCGCGCGGAAAAAAGACTTAGATTTCCACCAAAAAGAGAAAAGCAAGCTTCTTTGATTGCTTATTATCCATCACTTTGCTATATTTTATACTTAAATATTTTTTTGCTACATAATGAAAACCATTAAAAATTATCATTGTCACATCTCTATTGTTAAACAGGCCAAGAATTAGAGATTTTACTTTGCATTATCTTTTGATAGATGCTAATTATGCATCATAATTTCATTGCAAATAATGTTGTCTAGTATAGATTATATATTCATTATATACATATTTACTTTTTTGTGTGACTTTTGAAATCTTCAAGCAGTATTTAATATTTGATGAGATGCAAAGAAAAGAAAAACAAGGATTGAATAAATTAGTTAAATTAGAATTTACTTAGCTAACCTCTGATCATGCAACCAGACATTCTTTGTCATTTTATAATTGCATATTTCAAACATGAATTACTTTAACCATCAAGGACTTTCAAGGCTGTCACTTAGTCAAAATTAAGGGAATTAATGGAGCTTTCATTAATTATGGGGGGTAAGGTTATTTTGAAAAAGTGTGAAAACAGCAATGAAAACCATTTGACTGATTTATAATGCTCAAGGTGTATGACTGTATACTGGTATATATTTTGATGACAAGTACATGTCACTAGTAATTTAAGTGTAAGGATATAGTTTCAGAGTTAAGAATAATAGTTGGTCATCAGTCATTGCCTGGCTAAACTGGGAATGTGTCTGGTTAAACAAATGTCTTACTGGTCATGTTGACCCCTTGCCTTTGATCTATTAGCTCAAATTGCATTATTGGTAATAATGAGGAAATGAGGCTAGGTACAACCAAGCTAAAATTTGTTTTTAACTCTTTAGTTTTGTATTTGTTTTTAACTCTTTAGTTTTGGAGTGGATGTAGCTTACTAAATTTTAATTTCTTTCTTTCATTTTCATTCAGGACGATTTTGATTTGCCTGTTAAAGTAGTAAGAGGTCACTTAGGTAAGAAGAAAAAGGGTTGAACAGGGTGGATCCAGGGGAGGGGTGCAGAGGGTGCACTACCCCCCAACATGAGGTTGAGTATCTTGGCAAGAATCTTGCAAGATCTTGGGAGGTCTTGGAAGATCATGCAAGATCTTGCAAGATCTTTCAAGATCTTGTATTATCATTTACAAGATCTATCTTGTATTATCATTTACAAGATCTTACTTAAGAAGGATCTTGCAAGGTTGTCCCATGTTTTTGGCAAGATCTTGCAAGATCCTGTAAGATCTAGCAAGATCATGATAAGATCTTTCAAGATCATGATAAGATCTTTCAAGATCATGATAAGATATTTCAAGATCATGATAAGATCTTTCAAGATCATGATAAGATCTTTCAAGATCATGATAAGATCTCGGCAAGAATCTTGGGGCCCCTCACTTCAAGATCAGCTACCTTTAATCAATTATGGATTTAATATCATTTATGTGTGTGATTTTACAGGAAAGTTAGTGCTGAAGATACCATGGAAGAATCTGTATTCAGAGCCTGTGATTGCTAAGATTGATGGACTTTACCTTCTAGTTCGACCCAATCAAGGTAATGTTCATCTTTGATTTTCCACATTACCAATGAACCATTACTACGAGCAGCTCTGTTGTATATAAAAGTTCTTGAATTTGTCATAAATTATTAAGGCATTGTAATTTTTTATTATTTGTATATTTTATTTAATTTTCTTTTTTGTTTATTTAATCTCTTTAGGGATCAAGTATAATGCAGAGAAAGAAGAAAAAGCTGAGCAGGAAAAGAAAAAAAGGCAATTAGAATCTATAGAGTTGGCCAGGAAGTTAGAAGAAGAGAAAAAGAAAGCAGGTATATATTCTTGCAATATCAACCCTGTTAATTGTTTTTATACATACATAGCCAATATTTGGCATGCTATTGGCCTCAAGCATAAATGACGTTTTATACCTATGCTCCCAGGAATCTCTTTCAGTAGCTTTTTTTGTCATGCTAATTTTTTACTAATTTGTCTTGGTATTCTCAAAGGACTTTTAAAATTTGAATATAAAAGGATTTTGAAATGGATTATGGTAGTTTACTGTAGGTATGAAATGTCATTAGGGTTAGGGTCTATTTGACTTTTCATTTATTTATTGATTATTTTGTAGTTGCTGGAAAGGAAGATAAGGATGATGGATCAAGTGATGGTTTTGTTGAGAAACTTGCAATGCAAGTTGTCAAGAATTTACAGGTTAATAATTATGATGATAATTATATTAGCATAATTTAAACATTTCATTCATGCATTTGTTGTATGATTATGTACAATTTGATTAACTGACATTCATGGTAAGTCTGGAAAGGAGGACTTGAAGATTTCTCCTCTTACACTGACACACAATTGTAAATTATGCATGTTTATTATCCAAACAAGCCATATTAGCCCAAAGTTAAATGAAATGAAATATGTACAATATTTCAACCAGTTTTTCCCTGAGTCACAATGGGTTTGAAACCTGAAAGCTAGGAGTAATTTGTCAAAATAAATATACATGAATGAAAACAAATGTATGTGCTTAAACTACATGTAGTCAATAATTTTTTGTTACTTTTTGTCTTTTTCCCTCCTAGATCTACATTTCAAATATCCATGTGCGATATGAAGACAATGTAAGAAATTGATTTGTATTATAGAGTGTCATGTATTAAAAGTGAATACATGTATGGCATGATTAGAAGTTTAGAGTGAATGCACACCCACAGACATGATCAAGGAATACAGTGCAAGATATTGGAAAGTTGAATATCTTGCTAGACATTGATGAGCTGTTCTTTTCAGGGGTGGATCGAAATGGGGTTCCAGAAAACCTCTGCATTAAGAGGAACCTCTATGACTAACCAGAGGAGGTCTAGGGGTATGCTCCCAGTGAAATATTCCATCCAAAATGAAAATTAGGCTCATCTTAACTTTTTCAGGTTTCAAGTCCAGATTCTCCTTTCTCCATTGGTGTTACCTTGGAAAACCTATCAGCTCAGGTACTTAGCTGTTGATTATAGGAACCATTTGTGGTTGATGCAATGGGATTAGGGTGTTATCTGACATTTAATTTTCCAAAAAAAATGGGTGTAAAAATGGGTGTCTTTTTTCAGTATTTTTCATATTATTAGATGATATCATCAGACTATATACACTCAGAGATATGGTTGATTAGTGCAAGCAGATGCCTTAATACGTGGGTTGATTTATGTAAATGCATCAAGTACTTTTTATAGAAACGTAAATGATCATATTTATTAAAATAAATATTTGTGTTCATGCAGACTACAGATGAGAATTGGGCACCAACTATTGTTGGTCAAGCTGTCACGATTGTTCACAAGGTACCAATAATTAATATTGAAAAAAGAAATTTGTAGTATTAATGATATACATGTAAAATTTTAATTTCTCACTTCAAACTGGGTTTTCTATATTTTAGCTGGTGGAACTTCACTGTCTTGCTGTTTACTGGAACACTAATGATGATGTTGGCAAAATACCATCACATGAAGATTGGGTGGTATGTACTTTAAATGTGTCTTTTTTTCCATCTACCCATCTATTCACTTATACATCCCATCCATCCATTCACTCATCTGACCCATCCAATCCTCCATCCATTTGCCCTTCCATCCATCTATTCCATTTGCTTATGCTTCCATCCATTCACCCATCCATCCTTCCACTCACCCATCCATTTGCCCATCCATCCAACATTCATTGCAAATCCATATAAAATTAGAAGATTAATGTTCTTTTTCTTTAAGGACATAGGTAGGCTTATTGCGCTAAGTTGATCATGCTCATTTTGTGGATAATCTTATCAGAGGATGAAATCAGTATTCCTAAGTTTTGGTTTCCCAACATTAACCTTTTGTTTCTTTTCCCTTTGTTGGATTATAGAATTTTGCAAAGGGTGGCATTGCAAACACAGTAAGAGGAAACTATAAGCCAAAAGATTACAAATATGGTAAGGACATTGATCAGCATTGATTGTTTCACACAGAATTGTCCCCTGTTACACACTCACTCACAATTATACCCATGCAAGTTTTTTCTTGCATTGCATTTTTAGGACAAGGTAAAATATCAATTGATAATTAGTTTTTATGATTGAATGGCCAATTCATGCAGTATGCCCACTGATTTAATTTGTTTGTTTTCACAGTTCTTCAGCCAATTTCAGCTACCAGTAAATTAAAACTTGACACAAAACCAGGCACTGATCTCAATAGTCCAAAGGTATGATATTATATTAAATGTATATCAATGGTAGTCTTGAGGCTTTCATGTTGCATATTTGTGAGACATTTGTAAGAGGTTTATCGGTTTCAAACACGATGAGTTTAGAGGAGTTGATGTTTCGGCTACGCTGTGGCAGTCTTCATCAGAGTGAGGTGGGAAAAATGTGTGAGAAGTTTATATAGTTGTTTACTAGTGTTGCCATGGAGATGAGAAAATTATTGATGGAGGTCCTTGAGTAGTCGTTTCCAGGTCGCGCTTAGTTTGTAGGAGTCCTCACAGTTGAAGTTGTTCGGTCATTTAGTAATCATCAAAAAATCTATAGAAATTACTAAACGACCGAACAACTTCAACCGTGAGGACTCCTACAAACCAAGCACGACCTGGAAACGATTACTCAAGGACCTCCGTCAATAATTTTCTCACCTCCATAGAAACACTTGTAAACAACTAAAACTTCTCACACATTTTTCCTACCTCACTCTGATGAAGACTGCCACAGCATAGCCGAAATGTCAACTCCTCTAAACTCATCTTGTTTGAAACCGATAAACCTCTTACAAATGTCTCAATGTATATCAACCCTACGAAATTTCTTATTACATGTAGTGAACCCAGACCTAGGGAGCCTGGTGGTGGTGGTAAACTGGGGGGAGGAGGAGGAAGAAGCTTTAGCTTCCTAATTTTATCAAAAAATGTATGGCATTCAAGTTAATTCATCAACCTTGTGGATATGAATACATTTGCATGTTTATTTACTGTTGTATTACTACTGTTACTATTATTGTGCAGGTGCACCTGGCTTTGGTGCTGCAAGAAATCTTTCTTAACCTCACCAAGACTCAGTATCATAACATAATGGAACTGCTGGATTCATTTGACTACATGTCTAGGAATACTCCATTCAGAAAGTACAAACCCCTTGAAGCTCTGCACGGAAATGCTAATAAATGGTATGTGGGTGGGTGGAGGGAGTAGATGGATGGATAGGTGGATGGGAGGGAGGGTTGGTGGGTGGGTGGGTGGTTGGATGGATGGATGGATGGATTGATAGTGATTGGATGGATGGGAGGATTAATGGGTGGATGGATGGATGGATGAATGAAAGAATGGAGTAATAATCCTACTTAGTTTCTAATTAATACAGGATCCAGATATGGCAGCCAATATGATGAATTATCATTATGTGGCTGTCCAAATCTGACATGGACTGACTTGACCTTGGCATTTATATTAATCACTGTTTTATTGATTTTGTTGGTATTAGGTGGAAGTATGCAATCAACAGTATCTTGGAAGAAGATATCAGGAGGCAGCACAGGAATTGGTCCTGGAAACACATGAAAAGTCACAGGTAGGGACTGGTCATTATCTGAAAGGTGAGGGGGGGGAGGCACTGGTGTAAATAGGGGGTGGGTCACAAATTTTTATGTGCAGATATTAGATTCAAATGATGTGTTATGTAGACTTTGAAGAATGACTCATACATGGTGAAAAGGGGGGCCAGGAACAATGAAACATGTGGCATACCTAATTCTTCATTCCCTCCCCCTCTCCCCCATTTTATTAATGACCCATCTCTAAATCAAGACCACCATTGTTCTCTTTCAAAAAGTGTATGCCTGCAAGAAGAAAGTGTGTAACGGTACCAATTTTTTTACTTTGCACACATAAAATCCATTTTACATTCTTGTGATTACATGTGTGCTTTCAGAAACATTTTAATTTAATTGTTGAACTTGAACAGATCTTATACATTTTGATGTTGACTATTTTGTTTTGCAGAGCCATCTGTAAAGAGTACAAAGCCCTTTACAAGAAGCTGCTCCTTAATGACAAGCTTTCTAAAGAGGAGAAAAAGAACTTAGAGGTAAGAGAATTCATGGTCTCAATTTTGTGAAATGAAATCCTTTTTCCATTTTATGTCATGGTGACTACTTCCATACGTACATCACTACATGTCAAACATAAATTGTGTAAAGGGGAGCCATACTCCTAAATTGTACCTGTGCCTCCCTCCTGCCCCCCTGCCCCTCACACCACCCCTGTAATTAATGAAGTTCCCTAACCATTCAGTTCTTTATTTCTTCAGAATCTAGAAACAAAGCTTGATGTATTAAACATTACAATATGCAGACAGAGAGCAGAATTTGAGGTGATAAATTTGGAGGCATTTTTCAGATCAACCAGTATGTTATTTCAACCTCTTTTAAAAATAAATTATTTAAGATTAAGTTAGTACTAACAATTAGTGTTGTGGTGAACACAGGAAGCTGCTGCTTTGAGAAAGAAAAAACGAAAGGCAGAGGAGAAGAGCAAGGAGGGATTTTTCTCAGGCTGGTTTGGCAAGAAGAAATCAAACAAAGCTGAAGAACAAAAAGGTACTGCATGCAACTTTTTGGATCATACTTAAATATTATTAAAAAAATCAAAGACTTTCACAAGAAATAAATCATGTAAATTTTTGAGATTTTGGCTTTTGATGTCTCTTTCAATTTCCTCAATCACCTTGCTAGGGGGGAGGGGTAATAAAATTCGAATGCTTCAATTTCAGAACAAATATTTCCTCATTTCTTTGTTTTTAAACACAATACTCAAGAAAGCAAAATTGAGCTGAAAATAAACAGTAATAAACTGTTAAATTTGCTTTAAAATAAATTTGAATTTTCTGCTGATTTTAATATATAATTTTTAAACATTATTTTATTAAATAAATGATATAATTATAAATTATAATATAGTCTAGCAAATAAAGTTTTTTAAAAAAAGTAAATTAAAATAGTTGAAGTACTGTATGTGCCTGTATGTTCTCAAAATCTCTTTTAAACAGTACCTCCAACTCCCTCTTCTACTGCTACTGCTACTGCTACTACTATTCCTTCTTCCTCTTCATCTTCTTCTAAAAAGAAATTTAAAAAGAAATATCCAGGTAAACTTGGTGTAGTTATTAAAAATATTTCATGCTTGTCCCATACTTAAATAACCTTGAGAAATTTAATATTTATGGTTGTCCCATGCTTGTCCCATACTTGAATAACCTTGAGAAATTTAACATTTATGGTAAAATTAGCAGCATTTATATGTTTTGTTGGCTCTTAATTTAATACAGTTTGTTCTCTTTATAAAAATCATAAATAAAAATTATTAAAGACAGCTGACACTGCACTGTAAAACAAAAAATTATATGGTAAGTTCTATAAAGTATTTGTGAATACATGCTTGCAGGTCGCATAGGAGCATCCAGGATTTTGTTGAAGGGGTGCACCTCCAGGACTTTTTTTGAGAGGGGTCCACCATTCATGATCTAGACTTGAGCACCAAAAGTAAATAATGTGACATAATGTAAGGACCTCATCTTGGAAGGGGGGGTGAACCTCCCCATTGCCCTGCGTCTGTCGCTGAGGATACACAAAGGATGGACTTTTCAGAACTAAGTGTTTAAATGTTGTTTGTGAGATCTTAATTTCATTCCTTATTTGCATTATCAGAAATTTTAACTGAAGAGCAGAAGCAAGAAGAGTTGAAGAAGTTGTATGATGCCATTGGCTACAGTGAAAATGAAGTCATTACAGCATTTCCAAAAGAAGTATGTACAGCATCTACCTATGGCTGTAATTATGTGATGCATCTATTTCTTGTAAAGTAGGGTTTTTAGTCATTTTAATTTGTGATAACTGCCTGTTTGTCAACTATTTATTTGTAGTATGTAGAAAACAAAGTTGTCATTCACCTTAAGCAGATTGGGATTGGCCTGAAAGATTTTGACCCAATGAGGTATGGAATAGCCCACTTTCAATATATGGTTGAGTGATCACACACAATAAGATCTGAGTCGAGGCTCCAGGGAAACAAAAGAATAATTATTACGATTATTTTGATGTTATTTGCTTGGTAAATGATTAGATTGAGTATGTTTTTTGTTTCTTGAGCATGTTATGTTGCTTGAAGAAACATAACATACTTGATCTTATGATTATTTCATTGTTATTCCCCAGAGCCTCGATTTGGTTCTTAGTGTGTGTAATCACTCAACCAAATATCGAAAGTGGGCTATTATGGTGTACATATTAAAATGCAAGGAGGATCTGAATGATGATAAACATGCCTGGGTAATAACCAGAAAGGGAGCTCACAGGAGAAAGGGGCCAAGGTGTAGTCAGAGAAAGGGACCAGAGGATGGACAATGAAAGGGGATAAGGCCTAACCAGAGAAAAAGTACCAAGGTGTAACCAAAGAAAGGGGCCAAGGTGTGGCCAAAGATAGGGACCAGAGGATGGACAATGAAAGGGGATAAGGCCCAACCAGAGAAAAAATACCAAGGTGTAACCAAAGAAAGGGACCAAGGTGTGGCCAAAGAAAGGGACCAGGGGATGGACAATGACACCCGTGCTTCTGGGGAAGCATGGGTGGCGTAGTGGTGAGAGCACTCGCCTCTCACCGCTGTGGTCTCGGGTTCAATACTCGGACTCGATATCACATGTGAGTAGAGTTGTTTGTTGGTTCTCTCCTTTGCTTCGAGGGTTTTTCTCTGGGTACTCCGGTTTTCCTCCCTCTGCAAAAATCAACATTCTAAATTCCAATTGGATGTTTCAGTGGATGAAGAGCCACTCCGTGGAAATGCCACTGCCAAATCCGTTATTATTATTATTATTATTATTATTGAAAGGGGATAAGGCCTAACCAGAGAAAAAGTACCAAGGTGTAACCAAAGAAAGGGGCCAAGGTGCAATTACTAGACAAAGAAGAAAGGTGTAACAAGAGAACAGGGCCAAGGTGTAAGGTGTGACCACCAGACAAAAGGGGCAGACAGTGTGTTTAAAGAAAGGGATACAGCTGTGTGAGAGAAAGGGTTCAAAGTATGGGTGAAGAAAGGGGGCAAGGTATGACTGGATGAAGGGGATAAGGTGTGGGCAGAGAAAGGGGACAGGGTGTGGCCAGAGAAAGGGGACAGGGTGTGGCCAGAGAAAGGGGCCAAAGATTTTACCTGCTAATTATTTCTAGTTAATAAAAGGTTGATGTCTTGTTAATGACATTTCTAGCAAAAAGTTAAAGGATATTGCAAGATTAAGTATCCAAGATCTATTTTGTGACTTGGCTCAAAGGCCTTCAGCGCAGGCAATTACGTAAGTAGTATATTTATTACTTCACCTTTGTTGAGGCACATTAGCTGTTATCTTCGATTCTGTTCTAACAATAAATATCAAGACTGCATTGCATTAAATTCTTACTGGAATTTTGTTGCTTAAAACATTTTACTAGCATTTTAGCCAAAGTAGATCAAATGAAGATGTTTGGAGCTCAATCACAAACAAAATATCTGCCTTTGATGATAACATCGCAGCTGGGCAAAGATGGTAAGTAGTAATTATATCTCTTTGGGTCCATGTCCTTTTTGGCATTCATATTTCCCATTTCTTTTGTACTGTTTAATAAATGAGCAGGAGTGTTTTATTGGGTTTGAAACATGAGGCATAGCTGAGTGATTTTAGACCCAATAAAAAACGAACTGCATGTTTATTGAACAGCTTTTTCTAGTTGTAATTACAACATATTATTAGTTAGTGATACTTGATGTGACATAGGCTTTTCTGTCAGCTTGCAAAGAGAAATGATTAATAGTATGAACATCAACTTTAATTTGTTATTTACTTTTCATCTTTAGAAAATAATCAACCATTATTTAGTGCTTCATTTGAAACAAACCCACTGGATGAGAAGTGTGATCAAAGAGTAAAAGTGAAATCTCAGCCTTTAAAGATTGTGTATGATGCGGTAAGTACTGGAGTTCCATAGTAACCACAGCATTTATCCACTAGTGTTATAAAACAATAAAGTTTTCTCTGATTAAATATCACAGGAGTAATGCCTGTATAAACACTTTGAACTACTGTAGATGTTAAAATTGAGGAAGAATATATAAAAGATAATTAATAGATTAATATATCTGTAAAATTGATAGATCTTAAAAATGCACTTCCCATCAATTTGTTTGATATTGTATTTTCTTGATGATGGATAATTTTAGATGGATGGTTTAGAATCAAGTGTGGCATATTGCTTAGTGCACTGCCTGCTAAAAAGCAAGAGGTCCATGGTTTGATCCTAAGTGACCTCACACTCTTGTTACAACTTTTCTCTAATCCTTTAGCTTTAGCAACTTTAGCTTTACTTTTATAACACTTATGAACAATTAATGAGGCAAAAACAATAGAAGATTATAAGCTTGGAGGAGCTTGTATATCTTGTACAGTATCATCCTGATTTGCATAAACTTTAAAGCTGATTTTCTCAGCCCAATTCACATGTATGTTCAAATTTTAGTAAAACATGATATAGCTAACCTAGACATATCATACACAATGTACAATATGTGTGGCAATGCTGTATCTGATCTACAATCTTTTGCTGCGGCTCAGGCTTGTATATCAGATACAGCATCACCACTCCTATTATGAAACACTTGGAGAGAGGAGGAAAAGTGTGTACTGATACCACTTCCATTGATGCCAGCCTCATATTTGAAGGAATTATAGCTGACATTAAATAATGTTACAAATTACAATATACCTTTACCATTTTTTAGAATACAGTTGACCAGATCATGGTATTCTTCCAGCCACCAAAAGGAGTGGAACTGCAAGAGTGAGTAGAATTAGTACTTACAGCTCTTCATGCACAATCATACAATATCTGACTGCCTATAAAGGTCAATCAAATTACAGTGATTGGTACAGCAATCTTCAATTTTATTCAAGTTATCATATCTTGTTTCATAGACTATCTGCAGCAGCCATGTCAAGACTAGAGGAGCTAAAAACAGTATCTAAAGCTAGTCTTGCATATGCTATAGAACATCATAAGGTAATTAAGACTAATTTCCGCTTTAATTTGGTAGCAGACTTCCCATATCTTCTGCCACAATCATTGATAAAAGCAGTACCTAGGGTCAAGCTGATGAGAGCAAGAAGCATGTATTCTTCACTGGTAGTCATCCCTGAGCCTGCAGTTTGAAATAAATGTTATCTATCTTATTTTTCTGTTTCTCTATTTTATGTAGTACAAACTTTCTTATAAGTGCCATCCTACCTCCTAACATTTAATTACTAAACAAGTACATTTATGTTTGTCTTGCCAGATGACAGATGTTAACATTGATGTGAAGTCTCCTTACATCATCATACCAGAGGGTGGCCAGTTTGAAGGGTACTTTGCTTCTTATAAAATGTGTTATTTTCAGTTAAAGCCCATAGGCTGCTTAGTACAGTAGTTATAAAGATTCAAGCTATAATAACAAGTTGTGTGTAATTTTTTTAGGTCATCAAACCTCTTAGTGGTGGACCTGGGACATTTGAAGATAACAAGTGATCCTGAACAGGAAAGAATCGTGTCAACTAAGGTTAGCTTTTGTAATTGTTGAATTCATATCATTCCCATCATTTGTTTCTGCTATCTTCTTTATGTAATTCTGATTTGCTGCCAACTTGATAAGGAAATTTTAATAACATTCTTTAACATTTTGGTTTTTAATTATTCAAACTTCATTTCAATAATATGATTTTTAATTGATGTGTAATAAGGTGTAAAAATATGCTCCTCCTCTCAAAGCTCACCAAACTGTCAAGCAAATCTTCTTCTTTATTGTACTTGGAGGTGATTGAAATTTCAGTCTTCAAGTTCTTTCATTACTACTCTTATATATTCCAATAAAGTCAACATCTTCCTCTTCTTTAGCTGCACTGTGTATACATGGCTTTGGATGTGATCCAGTTTGATTCTTTTTAACCAAACTCCTTAGGATTTACACAGTCTGATGACTACTCATCAATAATGCTAGCACAGAATTGGCCAGTGTTAGTCTGATACTCTATCTTTCTCCTTTTCTCTTCCTCCCTCTCTAGATCAACCCATACCACTATCCATCCTTTCACTCATCCCTCCCTCCCTCCCTCCCTCCCTCCCTCCATCCATCCATCCATACTTTCATCCAGTGACTTCATGTGTCCATCCTTTCATCATCACACATTTCTTTGCTTTTTTATGACTGCAGATCCATTTCAATAATTATATGTCACTTGCACATTACTCATTTAGCATGCAAAAAGCAAAAACTGCTTTCAAAGTACTAAACAGTAGTTATTTATATGTATCTTCAGTCTCTCAGCCTATCAGAACTTGAATCCAAATGTTATGACAAGTTTGATATCAAACTAGAAGCTTTACAAGTGCTAGTTGCAACAAAAGGTGAGATTTTCTTGTTATACTCAACATCTCATTAACCTCACTTGCTCAGTCTGTACATAAATTATGGAACCACTTTTTTCCCACTTTTTATGGCCTATACTCTATGCTCTTGGGCCATAATGCAGTGGAAAAAGCTTGGTCCATAACTTATGGTACAGCCCTCATGCTCATTAAATAAGAGGCATTTGCTAATCTCCATGATTTGTACATTGTTACAGGTGATGCTTGGGATGCTGCTCGTCAAACCAGTGTGTCCAAGTTGCACATTCTAGATCCAATGGAGTTAAATCTCAAACTTCAAAAGGCACTTAACCCTGATGATCTCAGGCTTGCCCAGTGAGTTTATAAGTTGTGATTATCATAATTGCATATTAGTAATATTATTAATTACATCATAGAGCCTTTGACTTTGTCGATAAGGTGTGGAGGGTAGGTGCCATCCATTAACTAAGCAAAACTGGCAAGCAAAGGCTAGCAAGGAGGTTACCATGGCAACCAAGCCAAGGGTCAACCTCCAGCACCTGTCACACTGAATGTATTCAGTAAAAATCTATACTTAGTTAAATTCCCTGTAAGGGAGGGATGGGAGATGGGAACAAAGTGCTGGCAAACAGAGCAATGAAAGAAGCAAGGTAAGCAAGCAAAGCTAACCACAATGGCAAAGCAAACGTGTGTGAGCACATACCCTCAAAGCAATGACTGCTGACCCATCCTCTCCCTGTTAACTTTGATTAATAATTATCATGTTTAATGTACTAAACATACTGTATGCTGATGTGTCTCATCCCTCTCATGTGTGAATACAAAGATAAATGAACTCAGGCTTGAGATATGCATATATGCACATGACATTTATGTAAACAGTCTATCATTTCATTTTTTCCTATTCTTTTCCTTATTTTCAAAGAGTCAAGCTGTCTGGTAGCCTTCATTCCATTAATCTACATGTAACAGACAAGAAACTAGAACAAATCATGAAGGTAAGTACAGAAGCAGGTTGATAAATGACTTCATTGCAAACTGCCTCTGCTCCTTAATGCTAATTAAAAATTAGACTACTCATTCTCATTTTCTATGAGTCAATAGATAGTCAATGAGGCACATAGCACCAAGCTGACTATTGGACTCATAGAAAACAAGAACAAGTAGTCTAATTGTTTTAGTAGAAACCTACTAACTTCAAAATCATATCAATATATATTGATTTTGTTTTTTTAGCACAAAATGCCCACGGCTTTTTCGCTTTTTCATGATAGTATGCTAGTGGGTTTCTACCAATTATAGATAGTCATCTGCAAGCCTTAAATGCTCATGTGACTAGTGATTAACTCTGGTTGTGTTCGCTCCCTTTGGAGAGAATGCTAATGGTATTCCATAGCATGTTACCCACTCCATCACCTTGCTAGAAATATTACAGGCATTTACTCATCTGAGTGTGATGTGAGGCATTAGTTAGGTAGTTTTTCCTAAAAAGAAATTGTTTCTTAAATCTCTCCCTTTAGTTATCTTTTTTCCTTTCATTTGTTTCAGAATTATTACTCATTGAATTTTAATTTTTGATCACCAGCTTGCTCTCAGTATCCCTGTTCCTGGTTCTCAGTTACCAAGTGAAACAACAGATGGCTCTGCTAAGGTATGTACCAAGTTGTGTTCCACTTTTCAGTCTTCAATTTTCAGTTTTCTTCACTTCAATCCTCTACAACACTGCTGTGTGTGTAATTTCAAGTTCATAAAAAGTATGTGATGCCTCAAACAGGTAAGGTTTTTTCCTTTTTCTCTAGGAGTTTGATGACCATGGAAGAAGATTAGTCAGTTATGACACTGTAACGAAGTCAACTACTTTTAGTGGGTTAGAAAGTGCTCCAGGTTATGCAGATGATGATACTAGTGAAGAATTCTCTACACCACCAGAAAATATGTAAGTCAACCTAGCGTACTGAAAATTATTACAAATATAAGTTTTTCATAATCAATTGATGAGTAACCTACCCACATAAAAACATGATTTCAGGATTTCAAAAGCAGAGCATGACAAATTGGAAGCTAAAAGAACAATGGCTAAGCAGGTTGTAGTCGCTGTCAACTTTGAGATAGAACAGGTGAATATCACAAAAAATTCCCCCATTTCTTTAAGTTCTGTCCATCCTTAAGTATTCCATTCCAGGTCTGTATCCATTCTTGTCTATCCACTTATTCCTCCATACATTGAGCATCCATCCATCCATCTATGCAATCTATTTGTACATCATTTATCTGTTCCATTCATCTCTGCATCCATCTTTCCCATTAAACTATTCATCCTTCCCATTTATTCATCCATCCATCCATGTGTTCCGTTCGTTTGTCCATTAATCTTGGATGCTTTTGCTCTAAAAATGTCACTTCCTAGTTATACATTGTACCTTTACCGCACTGATGAACATGTGCATTATAATGTAGAGGTGTCATTTGATTAACTTAAGGTGATAAACACAGGGAAAGCACTGATAAACATGTGAATTATAATATAGAGGTGTCATTTGATTAGATTAATGTGATAAACACAGGGAAAGCACCT
The DNA here is from genome assembly GCA_011800005.2 of Stichodactyla mertensii. Lineage (NCBI taxonomy): Eukaryota > Metazoa > Cnidaria > Anthozoa > Actiniaria > Stichodactylidae > Stichodactyla > Stichodactyla mertensii. Next base: position 21,813 of record JAAAQI020189774.1, read on the forward strand.
TCCTGGGGTTACCCATTATTCTCCTTGATTTAGTGCATGCAAGCGAGGTCAGGGTCTGGTTAGGGGCAAAGTATATTAGAGGACTTCAGAAATTGAACAGAAAACAAACAGCGTTTTGTCAAATGTGAATTAAAATGCGTAAGAAGGATGTAAATGGATTAACCAAATAGGATATCTGAATAACACAGGGTTCGTGCTACTCCTTAAACTCCTTGAAAACTCCTTGAATTTAATTTTGGTTTTCAAGGGCACTTGAAAAG
>JAAAQI020189885.1:0-19580 GCA_011800005.2 Stichodactyla mertensii
TTACAAAGAAATGTATGGTTGTAGGGACATTTGTCCGATATTTGTCCCTACAACCATACATTTCTTTGTAAATTCTAAATTCTAAGAAGACCAAATGTTCTCATGCTAACACATTCATTTCAATATTTTTTGGGGGTTTCGAAAACTATTTTAAAAGCAATGAAATGGTTGTCTAGTTGAGCTTCAGTGTTCTTAAAATGAGAAAAGGCAGTAGAAGTATCGAGTGGTCCATAATCAGTTGCGCTCTTCCGAAACCGAAAAGACTCTATCTTGAAGAAGATGAAGAAGATGGACTTTTCACTGTCCAGTGCCAGTGTGTAATCACGACGCGTTTGCAACTCAACGAGGATGTCAAAAACGTGTGAAGAAGATAAGCATCTATGGGTTTTTTATTTCGACGAACAGCCTGATTTAACTCAAACAAATTCCAGAATTCAGGAACCGACTTATATAATTGCCAATTATAAACAAAAAAAATCTGTGGCCTGCTTTGATATCACGTGTACTCTTGGCAGGGAATTTGAGAAATGGCTCGTTGGAAGTGGCGGTGGATGCGAAACACAAAGACAAGCACAGCAGTGATCCGCAACAGTTTCAAGTATCTTTGATTTTGTTTTGAAAACGACGAAGAAGAAGAATTAAGCTGGGACATTGTTGATTTTTGCCTAAGTTCACCTGGTTTCATTTTCAAATTTGTGGACGTTATACAGACTGAATGGGGTCTGGGTCACGCTGGTCGCCTTGGTTACTTGGATGCTATTTCAGACTTAATTGATTTTCGAAAGATTCACGGTACCTCATCAGAGACAGTTTTACGCAATCTCACGTGTACAGAAGTGTATTTGAAAAGGGCTCGTAAAACAGTGGCAAAAATGATCCAACTACAATGGACTAACGATCTGGACATTGAAACGCTCAAAGCTGCTTAGAGACACTGGGCCACACTGGACGAATTGTTACAAGTGATCACCTATCACCTTCCACCGGCTATCAGTGAAACCATGTTTAAGGTGTGCACAGAAACACCTGGTAAGGCTACGACTTCAGACTTGTCATTTTCTACCTAATTTGTGGCTGTGTATCTATTCATCAAAGTCAAGGGTTCCCGTCTAATGACGTAGTATTTAACGGTGGACATGTTTGAATCAGTGAAAACCAATGGTGGCTTCAATGACCAGAGAAAATTCAAAACTACTGCTAAGTATGGATTTGATTCATTGTACCTGACTGACACCAGCATGCAAGTGTTATATGGATACATAACTTTCGTTCCACCTCTTTTAAAACCAGACTGCGAATACGTTCTCGTTACCAGGAACAGCAGTCAACATAGTAAAATCGGGCAATTGATGAGCAAATTAGTATTCGATGCCACCGACAAATACATTCATCCGACGCGATACAGACAAATCGTCGAAACGGCCAGTCGGAAACACCTCGACGCTCACGAACAGGGTACGATTTCCGAAGATCAAAAACACAGTTCAGTAGTGGCCAAAGTCCATTATCAAAAGCGAAGATCGCGCGAGATCGCCACGAAGCGGCACGAATGCCTTGAGAAGTTGCAAGATGTGAAAGGAACGGAATTGACAAATGATGTACGAGCTAGACTCCCCCGAGTCCCTATAGATTCTTTAAATGACGAACACTTATCAGAGAGTAGGTCGTTGGACTTGCCCAATGCAAATATGCCTCAACAGAATGCTGAAGAACCGATCGATTCAAACCGATGGAAAAGAAAGAAACTGCTTCTCTTTACACCAGAAGAAGATCAATTTCTCAGAAACCGGGACTCAAGAAACACGGGTTTGGCCAGTGGACAGCCATTTTGAAAGACGAACTTTCAATTTCAACAAGGTCGCACAACTAACTCTTTATCAAATCGAGCTATGCGCAAATTTAGGTGAGATATTATGACCGTAAAATCACTAATATTTAATGTTCAGTGTAGTTGGTAAGAAATAACAAATAAGATAAATAACACCACGTGACTACTATGACGACACATTTATTTCAGTTTTGTTATGACCTGGTCTATTTTCAATTTCATATGCAGTCTGATTATTCAACAACTCGTCAAGCCATTTACGATCATTTTACATAATTGCAAAAAAAACATATTCGTTACTTGATTGTTCTTAATGAGGCGAGGGTCTTTTTCTCGACTTGTCTTGACGAGTTATTGTTGGTTGACTTTGACTTGTTTGATCGCCTTCGTCGCTGCTGCTGCCATCTTCTGATACAGGAAAGGATTCAAAGAGAGACGTGACAAGATGCGTGTTTCTTGCGTAGCAAAACCAGTGAGATACACATTTCCTTGCGAAGTTCTACCCTCTCATTGGCAAATGTCTTGTGGATCACATGGAATGCCTTGATGGCATCAGAGACTGTAGACAAATATTATTTAGCACGCCTGGCGTCATCTGGGACGCAGTTGCTTATTTCCTTCTGGAGCTCTGCCATTTCGGTTTCTTTTCTGTGAAGCCATGGAACAGTAAACAAAGACTTCATGCGTGCTCGTTCTTGTTGTTGCTCCTGTTTCTTTTATTCATCTCGGAGCTCAGTTATTTGGTGATGGAGAGGTGAGGACATGTTGCACAGGAATTTGTTGGCACAAGTTCTAAAAGATCTTCGTCCACACCAAGTGTTTTGAACTCCTCCACACGATGGCGATGTGCAGTTTTTCGGCGTTGGGCTAGCAGTTTTTCCATTCGATACAGTTCTGCTTTGTCAAGTGAATTAAACGATTAATTCACAGTCCTAACACAGGTATCCTAATGTAATTATAAATATCCTATTACTATTCATTAGCATCATATCCGCCATATCCACTAGGATAGAGAGCAAACTTGACTTACACAGGTATCCCAATCTATGAATATCTCTATTACTATTCATCAGATTCATATCCGTTATATCCGCTATATCCGCCATATCCACTAGGTAGAAAACAAACTTGACAAACACAGGCATCCCAATCTATGAATATCCACTAGGTAGAAAACAAACTTGACAAACACAGGCATCCCAATCTATGAATATCCACTAGAATAGAGAACAAACTTGACAAACACAGGTATCCCAATCTATGAATATCTCTATTACTATTCATTAGCATCATATCCGCCATATCCACTAGGATAGAGAGCAAACTGGGCCTAACACAGGTACCTCAAACCATGCATTTCGTATTGCACTTTTAAACAATGTCAATATGGACCTTCTTCCTTTTCTTCCGCTTCTTTTTGTTCCTCTTCACCAAAAATACCAATTTGCTCGCCAAAACATTTCGATTGGGAACAACTAAGGCCCAGGTCAAACGTCGAACTTTCACGAGCCGAACTCATTGAAAACAATGGATAATAAGGCAGTCTTCTTTGATGTCATTAGGTTCGGCTCATGTGAAGTTCGACGTTTGACCTGGGCCTAAGCTCAAAACTGTGATGAGCGTACGACATTTACTTAAGAGACAGACGAATTTCTTGCAAAAATGTCCATGAGGACATAAATTTAGTATTGAAAAAGAGGAACGATGACATTAGGGAAACGATCATCCCCATCTCCATCATCATTCATCATCATCATCCGATCGTCATTCACCATCATTATCACCATTATCATCATTCATCATCATCACCTGATCTCTCGCCCCATTTATGGTCAATTCTGTCAGTTCTTCATCAAAGTCTACTTGGAATAAGCTCCAGTGACAGCTAATTTAGTTTAGAATTTTATGATATTAGTTGCTGTAGATGCTATGAAATTCAAGGAGAATTCATTGGAGGCCTCGGGAATTCCACGTTGAATTTCTCTCGAAAAACGATATCGCACTCTTCGCTTCGCGACTCGTGTGATATCGTTTTTAACTATAAAAATTGCGATAAAACATTTCTTAAAATTATTTTTAAATAAAAAATTTTTTACTAAAGAAGCGACGACGTTTCGACGTTAGTTAAATGTCATTATCAAGTCAAAATATTTTGGTGAGCTTAGGTCTATAAATACTAAAAAACAATAGCTGATTAAAAAATTGTAACGTGAGAAAAAGAATGATTAAAGAAACTCGCGAAATTCAACGAGGAATTCCCTCGTCCTCCCATGAATTCTCCTATAAATTCCAAACCCAGAAATAAGGGAGACATCTTTTATAAATTAAAACGCTGAAAAATCACAAAGACCTGTAAGGCCGACGAAAAATAGTGTGTATACTATATAAATTACGTTAAAACTTGGGAAAAATACACTCTTAACGTAAGACTGCACGATTTTAAACTATAAAAGACGATTAATAACAAGGATAAATAAGTTCTAAAATATTTCTACGGGTGTGATAACGAAAGCTATTGAAAGGAGGGGAAAAAATGGTTAGATTTTTTGCAGTTTTGTAATTATTGGAACTCAAAATCTTTTGGAGAAAACCTATCTATTCTTTTTCGGCCCGTGAATTCCTTCTTGAACAAAGTTTCGGCTTTTTCCATCGGGTTTTCAACACAAATTAACGTTCCTTACATGCTGTTTTTGAAATCCACGAATTCGCAAATTTTCGGTATTAACGAGCTCGTTTTAGATCAAAATGTTAAGTGCCCACAAATGTTTTTTGTGATCTCATAAGTATGAGCCTTGGACTTTATTCGCAAAAAGAAATTAAGGTTTTCCTGTGAATACTTCAAGGATAAATATTTTTTTAAAGTACGTTACTTTTGACACTTTGATGAGTCTGTCAAATCGCCCAGTCTTTAGCCTGCGTAGCCGGCCCTCCCAGTTATTTCTTCACAAAATACACTCTTAACGTAAGACTGCTCGATTTTAAACTATAAAAGACGATTAATAACAAGGATAAATAAGTTCTAAAATATTTCTACGGGTGTGATAACGAAAGCTATTGAAAGTTTGCCAATTTTGAGAATTTTTTTTTCGGTTAAACTTGGCCCTGGTAAGGTCAAATTTTAATCGACTGTCACGTGACCACAATAACAAGACAAAATAATGCCCAATTGTTTACTTGTGTGTGACTGCCTTTCACCACACAAAGTTTCAGGTGGGGTTATTTTTCATCATTTCCAAACACACTCGAAACTTACGTGGAGTAGCTCTTAAATGCCCTATAAATTTTTTTTACCAGAAATTTAGTAGATAATATTATAGATAAGCTATAAAATCTAAATTTATCAAAATTTGGAACACAGTTGACCATTAGGAGCATGTGCATAACACAATGCGTCATCACAAAAATTATTCTCAGTATCCCACATGGAAAGAATGTTTGGAAAACACAAGTGTGATATCAGTTTCGTCCAGCAGAAGGTGCATCAGGGTGCTTGCCATAGGCTCTGGTTGGTATTGGGCTTGCTTACTAAGCAATTCCAATTCTAGTAATTCCATCTTCAGCCACACCCACATCGCCATGAGTTCTTTTTGGTTATAGAACTCATTTATAAAACATCAGTGTTTTATCACTCATTGACACTCACACTCTACTGAATTTTTTAAATGAGTTTTAGAATTGTGTTATATCAGGTCTAAAGTAACTCGGCTATGCTTCATGGTTTTAAACCCAATAAAACACTCCTGCTCATTTATTAAATGGTTCATAATAATCCTAATTATTATATGGAAATGAGTGAGACACTAGAAAATGAGCCATTTGTAAACATGATGTGAAACTATATCTGGGAACCCAGTGAGATGTTTTCTATATCCTCACTAGTGATGATATTGATGACTTCATTTCTGTCTTTGTATGCTCAGTTTTGCAAAGCTACCAAACAAGTTGGTTGAAAAATGAAATGCAAAAATGTCTGTAAAACAAAAAAACATTATTCAAAAGTCAAAGATATGAAAGAGAAAACTTTCATGATTTAAAGACATGCAATTAGTTGCTCAACTAAGTTAAGAAGAATCAGCTAAAAGTGGATCTGAGTAGTGGTGAGTTTTGCAGAGTTTCAAAGGATGGCATGTTTTTGTGGTTATTGACAGAAAAGAGAGATTTTCTGTGTCTATATAATAAAAGGAAAATTATATGATTGGTATCTTTCAAGAGATATGAAGTTTATCTTTGAGTGGCAAAACAAAATTTCATGAGTGAGGGCAGCAAACTTCATATCTTTCCATATTAATGCCTCATGTAATATATCCTCTATTTTATTCTTTGGAGTCTCACCTCTGCAGAGCCAAACTGATAAAAGTACTTGATGCCAGGCTTTAAACCAGTTAGCAATACATCATGAATATAACCAGGGTCTCGGAAACCTTTACCACTTGCAGGCTCTCCACACATATCTTCAGCCTTATATGTTGAAGTGTGTCCAGTAGCTTTAAGGGTAAGACTAGTGTCATTCAAACCATATACTACTACAGGCATGGAATCTGACACAGAAAGGAGATAAAAATTCTCATTAAACCATATGAAAACCCTTGGCTATGCCCCTGACAATAGTTATTCAAATTGGTTGCCATATTTTCCTTTGGTGCATAATTTCAACTTGTAATGTTTTATTGTAATTTGTGTGAGCTTTTGAAATTTTACTTAAATTTTTTTATGGAATTTATTATATAGATATCAATGAAATGCCAGGATTTCTCCTGTTTCTAAAACTTCATACACAGTGAAGATATTTTTATCCTTCACATGTGAAGATATCACCATTGCCATGACTACCCTTGTATCAACCAATCACAAATGGCCCTAAAATTCTTCCCTGATCCTGGATATTTCATCAATATTTATAAAATAAACAGAACATTACATGGTCGCTTGGATATACGAATTTTATCTTCTCGTGTTGAATATCTTTCACTCGTTCGCTGCACTCACTTGTGAGAGATATCATCAACACTTGAAGATAAAATTCGTATCTCCAAGCGACCATGTAATATCCTCTATTTGAAATGCAAAAACAACAGGATTCGAGTTCCCACCCCCACGCCCAACAGCTATTGCAATTTAACAAGCCTCAGCAGCATTTGTCAATTATACTTTCCCTTGAATGAAAAGTAATTAAATGCTCTGGTAATATGCGAGGGTGGGGTATTGGTTTCCAATAATTTTCTACATAAGTCAAACCTGAGCCCGAGGTCCACATTACTCTCATCTCAGTTGGTTTTCCTGTTAGTGCGAGATGTCCTTGCAATGGTTGTTTATCACCTCCAACAAACCTGATGGTGTTACTGCGAGCAGCCAAACGTGTAACTAACCCATCTTGATGAAAATAGCGCATCTCACAATCAACTCTCATGTTGAATAACCTGACCTTGAAATTTCCTTTTTCAGCTTTAAAATCTGAGCCTGTTTCATTAAGAAATATGTAATCCAAATAAGCCGCGTTCTTGTCTCCTGGAGGGCAGTACAACGCAACGACATCACTTTGACTCCCATTTGCAGCACTGCTCCAAGACACAACCACTTCTTCACCATTATCAACAATTTCTGGCTGAACTCGAAGATAAATTTCGTTCTCTTGACTTGATTTTAAAGGGCTGTCAAAATATTTCAGCCGATATTGCGAACTGCGAACATCCATAAGAGATCCATCAGGGTTCATTCGACCAAAGAATGTTGGTACAGAATGACAAGTACAAAGATATAACCAATCAGCTATAAAAACAAAGGTAATAAAAAAAGCCTTTCTTGCTAACATGGCTTTTGTAAGTCTGCTTTTCTTTAGTGCTGAAACGAATATATTTTATAATCTGTAAAACACAGCAGAAACAATACAAAAGGCTTATGACCACAGGAATTCCACAGGCCACCCAGAAGTAAAAAAAAAAAGACGAGAAAAAGTACCAATGGACCTGGGTCTCTGGACCTGGGTGATCATAGAAAATGTATTTTCTTACAAAAATCTTTTCAAAACCCAGTGATGAAATCGTGCAAGGTTAAAGGATCCATGTCATTTAATTTCCTAGGTTATAAGCACCACAGGAAGCCCAAGCAAAGTACTTGTAAAGAACGACTAAAGTAATTTTTTTAATTAAACTAACTCACCAATTTTACATGTATATTTTTGCCACTTTCCTTTGTCTCTGTGCGCAATTTGGAGCCAATCCGACGAGTTTTAGCCTTTTTACGGACCTACCATATTCATTATTTATACACAACTTCCGTTCCCTGTGTTTCCGGCCTGTTTTCAGGCTTGGCTCCAGGGCTGTTTCAAACACAGCAGAGTGGTTCGCACTAGAATCCATAATAATCATTCGGTGTTTATTTTTGCCTTCCAAATTTATGCATTTTTTAAAAGTCGTTGTGTTTTCCATGGCAATTCCTTTTGTTAATGATGGCCAGTGAGGTGGCATATAGAAGTATTGAAACGTTGCAGGATGAAAAACGAAGGAGAACTGAAATCATCGACCAAGAAGAACCAAACGAACGTCACGCGTCAGAGTCGTTCCTTACGGTAAAGTGCTGTCAATCATTATTTATTCATTCGATAATTGAGTCTATCTTCAATGGAAAGTATTCTGTAAATCATTGAGAGCTTTTCTGTTGAATTCTTTTGTAATACTAGGAAAAACATAACCATTAGACTTTAAAGTAAGACTCATTAATATAAAGAAAGTTTTCATGAGTCAGCTTATTAGGAGGGGTGGAGGTGCTATCCATACAAAAGCGTTAGTACGGTTAACCGTCAAGAAAACCTATAGGAAGATGTTTCATAAGGCAGATCACGACTTAACTTTGGTCAGGTTATCAAATGTTAAATTAATTTTTTTTTAAAAAACGCAAGGTTTTTAAGATAACTCGGCCGATAACTCTGACTTTCAGTTTCTGCTCTTCAGCTTCTTGAACAAGTTCACATTGGACCTTTTTGCTTTACCACCATTTTCGAAGTTCGTGCGCCATGTGAATTTTTCCTTTGTCTGCCAATCAAGAACAGATTGATACGGTTTTGAGTTTTCTTGCTTCAACGAAGGAAATTTACATTCCGCACAAACTTTGTCGCCATCTATTGTTTTATGACGCACGAATTTCGAAAATAATGGTAATAATGGTCTATTACATTTCTATTTTGAGCAAATCAATTAAGTTTGGCGAAAAAGCAACTCCAGAATTGATGCTAAAATGGATATTAGATAAGAATAGAAAATAAATGAAATTAAGATTATATCATTTTGATGTTTTATTTGATTAGTTTGCAAATCTTTCCGTTTACCAAACCCAAACTAGTGTAGTGGGCTAAAATATAGGACAGCTACTTGTATATATCAAAAATGGTAGGTGAATAAAAGATGCTTACAGGTGTTTTGACTCAAAGTTTTGAAGTTGAGATATTATATTTCACAACATAAAGGACAATGAAACAGGTGTACGAGATTTCTAATTAACCAGGAAAGGTTTAATGGTTGGTGATGAGAGAAAGGTAAAACTTGGAATGTTCTTTGCATCAAAATACTTTGAGGTACAGGCTCTAAAAGAAGCACATTCCAGATTCCAGATTAGTCCTACTTTAGTTTTTTTGTTGACAATCCATGCACTAGTAAGCAACAAGCATTTCAAGTATTTGTCAACAGGTAGAGATCATGGTTTATTGTTCATAGCCAGAGAGTACAAGTTTGATTTCTTCTCTATCTTAGATTTACTGATTCAAAATGTTTCTCAAAGGTATGTTTATATGGTAGAAATCTTGGAGCTTAAATACTGCATGTGTTACTTATACTCATAATATCTATAGTAGTTTAGTTTTGGGCTTTCATGTTTTATCATCATTGTTGAATATTAAACAAATGAATATTTTAATAAGCTAAATGTTTTATTGGATGAGATTTGGAAAACTGTGTATAAAACATGATTTTAATCTATAACCAGGATATTGAATAACTTTGGCAACATTAAAAAATATATTATTAGTATATATATATTCATGAGAGAATGGCAATGTCAGATTGTTTAGTGGATATTAAATAAATGTCTTTGGAATTCATAACATGCTAACTAATTATTTAATAGCCATAATATACCTTGTTTCAAGATATGTTATATATATATATATCTGTTAATATATTGTATCTGTCAAGTAATGAAGTTTTAAATTCTGGTTGCTATGAGGTTAGCATTCCATATTTGTATTTAATAGGACAATAAAATGACTTTTGTCGGGCATATTGTTTATTTGCACCCGCATAGTGTCATTTGCGGCCCAAGCATAGCAAGGGACACAAATGGCACTACAAGGGCACAAATAAACAATATGCCCAACAAAAGTCATTTTATTATCATTATTATCAATAAACAAGGCCAAACTATAAGTGGCTAAAATCCATTTGATGATAAACCAAAGTCCAATCACCAGTAGGGCCAATAATGTCATTATCAGCCCGCTCGAGTTATTTGCGGCCTGCTGAGCGCATGTTTCCAAGAGGGCAGTTTTCTGTTTGGCCGTGTATATTGGTAATAATTAAGGTTTTATTGAAGGCATTAAAGCAAAACATTTACCAGAAAAGAGGTTTGATGTTATCTCAAGTTTCTTTTTTATTAAAATGTATTTGACAAGTTATGTGTGTCACACTGATTATTACAGTATTTTTTTTCTTTTCTGTGAAAATTTAATCTATCTATCTATCAGACTTTTGGTAATTGTGTTGTGTTTTTTGTTAGGGTAAGTACAGTATGTATACCAATTCAAGAGTGCCATTTTTGAGAGCCAATAAATGAGATACTGCCCTACATCACTTCATGACACCCTTTTTTGTACTAGCTAGATAGGCTTGGATTAAATATGTTTCAATTTTAAATTTAGCAAAACTAAGAATGTTATCTTCATTTAGAACAATGTAGCACATAGCTGAATGAGATAACTAAAGTTTTTAGTTGTAAGAATTTTGTTAATAACAAGTTAATAGCACACCATTCTGATATGTATCAATTTATTTCAATTGCTGTTTTTTATACAGGGTAATGGTGCTGCTTTAGTTGAGGAAGAAAAACCTTCAGCTGTAAAAACCAATTTGTCCAATTCTGATGCACCTTTTGTTATGAATATGCAGTTCAATGTTGTATGGTTGGTCTTGCTAGGACTTTCTTTTGGTACACGATTATGGCAGCTAACAATACCAAAATATGTTGTGTAAGTAACTGAATGTGGACAATTAACTGGGTCCCCTGGTGCATTGTACAATATAGATTTTCACGCAGTCATATGCAGGGTTTTCATTAGAAGGCGGCAACTGGCAAACTCCGGCGTCTACTATCGACATCTGAGCCGCCTACTTTTGCAATGCCACGCTAAAATTGTACCTGTTAGTGCAGTTTCACAGGCGGCTACTTTATAAAAGTAACCATCTACTCTAAATTTTAATGAAAACCCTGATATGAGAACAACTCTATGCGTAAGTGTCTAGTTATTGCAATAGAGTTGTTCTCATATGACTGCATGAAAATTTAACAGTTTCACACAGTGATTCAGTATTGCTGTGTCAATTTTCCTTGCATGAACACTGATAACAGCGATTGGATTAACAGGTGATGTAAATTATTCTGTGCAATGGCCATGCTGCTTGCTATGAAATTTTACACTTAATGCAAAAACTACTGTTTCACTGACTGTGCCCTCTATTTAGTCCACTAGATCACAGGGAGCCCAAACAATGTTCCTGAGCATGATTTATAAGAGAATGTATGGGGCTTGCTATAGAAATCAAAAATAAATAATTTGTCGAAATAAACTGCAACAAAACTTCTTGGAGTCATAGTTTGTACCCTCATCAATCCTCTGACAAAGTTTTTAGCGGTTTCTGGGCCTTCTAAATGGGGTTTTTCAATTTTTGCTCCAAGAAGACTCCAAGAAGTTTTGTTGCAGTTTATTTTGACAAATGATTTATTTTTGATTTCTATAGCAAGCCCTATACATTCTCTTAGAAATCGTGCTCAGGAACATTGTTTTGGCTGCCTGTGATGGCATATTATTTTTACCACATTGCTGCTGGGAGCTGCAGGTGGCATAATTTAGTACTAGGGATGAAAGGGTTAGGGTAACCAGTCATTTTGCCTGGAGTTGTTTCACCCACAGCATATTAAGGACAGTGGCCACAATTTGCAGCATGCACTGTGTGTCTTAATGAGCAGTGCACACAAGACGTCACACAAATTTGAATAATAAACGTTTTTTCAAAGATCCTGTTTTGCACAAAAACCATCATGAAAATAAACTAGTTTTATGAATTTTGGAGAAAAAAATTCTGATTTTGAGAAGAAAAACACATGGCTTCTCATATTCTAAAAGTAAATTCATTCTGGATAATTAAAGTGGATAATTAAAAAGTGCATAAAAAACGGTTCTTTTGGCCACCAGGACTAATGAATGCTGTTGGCCGTCATCTTGAAAATGTCCCATAATGCATTGTATTTCTTGCCACTCTCTAGGGAGGGCTGGGGTTTTTTGTGGTTATTTACTAGGCAAATTCCAATAAGTTTTTATACGTTTAGTGGTAAATAACTTTTTAAATTGCATGGATACCTTATAATTTTATTTTATTTGCTTTTCGATTAACTAAGCTATACAGTCTGTATACAAAAAATTATGGTGAAAAAATCTATTTGCAATATATTTTTTGTAAAATAGCATTGGATGTCTGGCTTCCAATGAGTTAAAAGGAGGCAAGAAAAATTAAAAAATACCAGTTTTTTCTTTTATCTTAAGGGATTCGACCATTCACCTGGAGTCTAAGTCAATTTGCCTGAACTTTTTTGAACACTAATTAATATTTAGTATTGTAGTTGGGAGAATCAACTAAGACTCCAAGTGAAACAACTTAGTCAAAACTACTGTAATCTGGGTGAAGGCCTGATATTATCTAATTGGGACCAATTTTTTAAATCAATATGTCTTAATTATATCATCTATTGCAGTTTTTTAGATTGAAAAAGAGCAGGGTTTAATTTGTTGCCACCATCTAAAGATGAAATGTTTCTTATCATTGTTTCTTCTTTTTCCCTTTTTTAGATTTGATGAAGTGCATTTTGGAAAATTTACAAACTTTTTTATACAGAACAAGTTCTTTTTTGATGTTCACCCACCTTTAGGAAAACTACTTTTTGCAATTGCAGGTAAAAATATAATTGCAGCTGTACAATACTAAAAATCCTCACTTTTTTCTTAATGATAACATATTTACATGTAGTTACTGACATTTTAAATCAAACATATTCCATAATGGACAGCTTACGTATCTGGATATGAGGGAACCTTTTCCTTTGATGAAATTGGTCAAGGTATGTTTTTTACAGTATACCATATACATGTACACCATGGAAGAGCTCCTCTTCAAAAGGGGTAAGGGTGCTTGCTGTACCTTATAGGGGTTGAAATTGGGAGTTTGGTACCTCTTAGAGTAATGCAAATTGAAGAGGATGTCTTACATATTAGTTACCTTTTAGGGCACTTGCCATCATCTTAGTTTGCTACTTTTAAATTCAAGAAAATAAGGATTAATAGATATGGTCTCTTGGTTATAATAATCATTTTTTCTACACCCACCAGACTTTGAAATTTCCAGCACCCTGCCCCTATATATATGGGAGCCCCCCTTCCATACCCCCTTTACATGTAGTCTTGCAGTGCCTAAGTTGACATAAGATTACCATGATGATAAAATGCCATTTTGATGCTAATACCATTAGCAAATTCATTACTTTATACCTATATTTGACTTCAGGGACCACAGAAAGATGAAATGTTAATTGGAGGAAGTAGGACTTTTGTATTCCTCATATCCTCTTGGGCAGATCCAAGGGTAGAGTTGTATTGATAGACATCTAGATATTGCATGGGAGTCCCTGGGCTGTCTGAAACAGTCATCCAAACATCCACTACCTCTACCCAACCCCTCAACAAGATCATTGATTTCATGGTTCGTATAACCTTGAAAAGTCCTTGAATTTCATCATCTGTCTTGAAAAGTCCTTGAATTCAATTTTTCCTTGAAAAGTCCTTGACTATTGGGGAAAAGTCCTTAAGAAAATACAAATAGTCCTTGGATTTTATGGATTTGACAAATTTCACAGTTATCCTAACAAAGGTTTTGTACAGAAATTTAGTTTTCAGTTTTTTGGTCAATTTTCATCAATAAATCCAATGGCGCTGATAACCTTATTTTCATGTTTCAAAAGTAATGAGGGGTGACCCAAGCATGTGCTTTGGTTGTCTTTGTAGCAGTTGATTAATCCATTTTTACAGCTCAAAACAAGCCCTCAAGGATTGCTGACATGTAATGGTAACACAAGATTGAACAGAAACACTGCTTAAGATGGAGATAATCTATGTTGCTGTCCTTGAAATTGAAAATTTGCCCTTGAAAAGTCCTTAATTTTTTTCTCAACAAAGTTGTACGAACCATGTTATTGAACTACATATAGTACATAACATTAATAATGTGATTGTTTCAATTTTAACAGATTTAGGAGAATATGAACAATTTGTCTGGATTTTAAGATTTGTACCTGCTTTTCTTGGAAGTCTTATAGCACCTTGTACATATGAAGTATGTAGACTACATACACTATTATTTATCAAATGATTGTGATTGTTGCATGAATAGCTGAAAACTACCTTCTTTGTACATCTAGCAAGCTATTGTTTTAGTGGCAAAGATGTAGGTGAAATACATGCATCAAGAATTTTTTGTTATTAGTATGTTAGAGTATGTCCTAAAATATATTAGGTTTATCTTGATGTACAATGTACATGAGCTTGCATGTAATATATACAGTATGAGTGGCGATGCTGTATCTGATATATGCTGTAGATGTATTTGTACAGTGACTGTCATCCATTATAGTCAGTTATTAATATCAATTATGGGTTCTAAATACAAGAAGGGCACCACCTACAGTGTATGTGCTAGTAGTGCACTTTAGAATATAAAGGTGGGAAAGGCAAATAAAAAACAAACAAATCCTATCAAATTTTCTTTACTTTGAGTTCAAGATAGGGTGCTAACTAAGTCAAGAAAACACTCGGAATAATCAAGTGAAAAGCAAGTTACTAGAAATTTTCAAAAAGTGTGAATTAGTTTTCCTATATTTAATTTTCCTAAGCTTGATCCTGCTGCTCGTATGCATAAATACTTCCTAAAGGGAGGCAAGTAAATATGCAGATCAATTATATAGGTATATGTATGTATTCTGCCAACTTGCAGCTCGTAATTGAGGGTCGGAGATCTATTCTAATTAATATATAGGTAAACTCTTAAAAACACAATCTCACCTTCATGGGTAAAAATTTTCATGCAGCTCATTCATGTAAAAAATTCCCATGCAGGGACGATGGGCGTGAGGTTCTGGGCCACACAGATCCTTTGCACACATTCTCAAAAACATGACCCTGCGTATACCCTTCCACAGCTGACAAACTGCACTTCTGTTCAATATACTGCTTTAATTAATTAAGTAATATTTAAAGAATGAAAGGCCATGTTTTATTGGATATAAAGATCTGAGCCAGAGGAGAGGATCTTTATATTCCAATAAAACATGGCCTCTTGTTCTTTAAATATTACATAAAGAATAAATAGTTTTTTGTCATTGGGAAGGCAATGGGATTTACTTTATGGCATTTTCTACTACAAGACTTCATGAAAGAGTTTTCAGTAAATGAATCCCCCAGTTTAGGGGTCATTTTGATCAAGTTTTTTCAGGCATGATTGAGGCAAAGAAGAAGGTGACATTGTATTTTGTAAGTTTACCTAATACAAAATTGATCTCAGTATTTACTTGCCTCCCTTTAGGAAGTAATGCATAGGAGCAGCAAGATCAACCACAGGGAAATGATATGGGGAATCTAATTCATGCGCTATTAAAAAGGTTCTAGTTGTTTTTCGCTTGAATTTTCTGTTCTCTCACCATCGTAAGCATCCTATCCCAAAATCGACATAAAGAACATTAATAAAATACGATTTTTTTGGATTCCACTTTCCTTTAACACCTTTATCTAAAGTGGGCTCCCTGGGGTTCAATCTACTTTTTGACTGAGTGGGAGGGCCAGACAGGAAAATATTTGGCTTGAGGTCCATGCAGCCTTGACTAAGAGCCCAGTAATTTCTTGTCCTGCCTCAGTGACAAAACTCAGTCAATAAGCATTTTATCATATGACCCTTTTCTGGCCTCATCTTAGACGCACATAAACAACTTGGCTCAAGTCAAGCAAGTGCGTGTGGGTCAGGGTCTGGATACAGGTTTTTCCAGACCACCTCAAAAAATCCTTATGTGCCCAATCACGGGATTTTTACCAATGGTTTTCTTGGAAGCATACACACTGATCCGTATTGATCTGAGTCATACGATAAATTAAATTACCACACCATCCCTCAGGATCTTAAAGTAATTGTTGAATGAATAGGTCTGCCTTTGAATCACATCTGCAAACTGTTTTAAAACCTTCATATCATCTTGGATAGGGCCCTTAAACTGAATAGTCTGTCAAAGAAATGCTTGTCAATTAGATTTTAAAACCTAATTGCCAAGCTATTTAAGATTGGTACATTGTAAATAGGATAATTTTAATAACCCATTAAAATAGTAATTATTTCGGACATGCAGTATGTATACTAGTTCCTGCTTTTTGTTGAAGTTTCAAAATATTTTTACTTTATCTTTTAGTTGATGTTACTTTTATTTTGTGTCAACCACCAGATAATTTTAGAGCTTGGATGTTCTCACTGGACAGCAGCCTTTGTAGCACTTCTTGTTATTTTTGGTAATACTGATGTTATGCTTGATTTATTGTATCTGCATGCAGATTGCCTGTATAGCCAGCCCTCCGTGGTATTGTGGGTAATAGTGAACAATCTACACCATACGGTAAGAGGTCGGTAACTCCGTTCACCAACCACTTACCATTACCTTACTGACCACTTACCAACCACTTCCCGACCACTTACCAACCACTTACCAACCACTTACCCTATGGTGCAGATTGTTCACTATTACTGGTATTGTGGGGGTCTGGGGAGAGGGGGGAGGGGAGGGGGACAGGGAGGGGGAGGGGGAGGGAGAGAGGAGAAGAGAGGGCCTGCAGACAAACCCCACATTTTTACCTGTATTCCGTTCAAAATTTGCACATAGAATGATGATTGGTTGAGACAACCATATCTCTCATCAATTGCATTGAGCTGTCAAGAGAAGTATGCACATCTAAATTGATGAGTCACACAGTCGAAACGTGCTGGACAAAAAGGTTTACTATAGAGGAGGGTTTACTACTTGATTTAACTTGGAGAATTTTACTCGTTTGATTCTGTGCAAGAGAACAAATGTGAATGAAACAAAATCAGAAAAAAAGTTTTGTTATTGCAACACATGAAAGAAATATAATACTTTCAAACAGCTTGAAATGTAATACTCTCGATTTCAATAGCTAATTTATGATACTTTCGACTGCAACGGCTTGAACAAGCTTTGTGTTGAGGCAAGTGAATTATCTTGTTAAAATTCCCTGACTGTGATTTAAAATTGTATTTACCTACAATTGTCATCTGCACTTAACTTTTGCTGTACAATACATTTACATTTTATGTTTATGAGTTTGAGTGTGACAACCATGCTGAGCTTTCCCTGTGCATCAAATTTCTTTGTATCGATTTTGACATTGACATACAAGAGGAAATTGAATCTTAATAGTGGACATACAGGCAAAAATGTGGGGTTTGTCTGCAGGCCCTCTCTTCTCCACTTCCCTTCTCCCTAAGCCCCCAAAATACTCAGAGGGCCAGCTAAGCATGTAGACATTTCGTCACCCTTGCTGACTGGGAAAAATTGAGAATAAGGAAACATTGGCACATTAAATTGTCGGTATTATAGTAATACTTTATTATTAGTAGCATGTCAAATTTTCATATCAACTTACCAGTTAATTTGTTTATTTTTTCCTGCAGAGAACATGTTGATTGTGCAGACAAGATTCATGTTTTTAGATGCTTCTTTACTCTTCTTTGGTGTGTCTTCTTTGATGTGCTACCTCAAGTTTAAAAATAAAAGTAAAAGGTACAGTTGATTGTATTTCAATATTGACCTCTTTCAAAATGGTGGCAGCTCATTAGCATAATGCTTTAAATTTTAATGTTTCATAAAACTTTCAGTCTTCCATTTGAGAGGAGATGTTTTTCCAAGTAAAATTTGAAAGTTTGAGGAAAAAAGTTTACATTTTTAAGGACTTACAAGCATTTTAAGTTTTGAGAAATCACAAACAAGTCCAGCAAGGCCTGATCTCTCAAATCCATACAGAGTTATCTAGTTTTGATCCACAATATCTTTTTAAATTTTGATGCTATGCCATTCAAACTTTCCAAAATTACTGATTTTCAAGATGATATAGGATGATATTTAGTTGCTGTACCCAGTAGATGAGCTTGGGGTTGGGTGCCACATGAGGGACTGACTGTGCAGTCCTGGTCCCTCCAGGAGGTCACCATGGCAACCATGCTACAGTCCACCCCCTAGCACCCTTCACTCTGAATATCAGTGGAATTAGTACCTACTTGAACAAACAACTTACCACAGCCAGGGAGAGGAGGGAGGAGCAAATATCTATCTTAGATCTGCAATGATCTGCTGGTGATCCACTACAATCAGCAATAAGAAAAGGGCAGAAGGAAGGATGGCATGTGTATTTAAAACCCCTGCAATTCCTCCCAGTCCCCCCAACCACTTCTACCAGGAGCAAGACTGCTGGCCAGTCTCAATTTTAACCTTGCCTAAATTAGCCTCATTTTTAACAATTGAGATCCTTATTCACCAACATTTTTAGAAATCTTCTATAATGAAAAAGGACTATTGATTAAGGAATTCAACCCTTTCCCCATTTTCCATCAATAACAAAATATATGTAAAATTTACAGTATTAGTGAAAAAAGCAGCAAATGAGAGGAAAGTTCTGTTCTACTTTCCTCCTGCTTTAGTTAACATTTTTATGATGGTACTGCTATTTTTCATAATCTATTTTTCTCTGGCAATCTGTCTTTTTAGCTATTTCATGGAATGAAGTGTAATATGCTTGCATCCTGGGTAGCAGTCCCATGTAAAGGGGGTCGGGGTGCTGACATTGTAGGACCTTTTAGGTGCTGTAAATTGATAGTGGAATGGTCCCACTTTAAATTTTTAAAAGTGTCATAAATCTGAAATGCCTAACAAGTTATCTGATACTTTTTAGAGTGTTAATTGCCTAAATAAAAATGAAACATGCTGCATTTGAACTTGGTACTTATTAGGGGTAAAGATCATATGTTGCCTTGCCCATTAGGATGAAACTGGTATACTTGTCAGGAGGCATTTTCAATACTTCCAATGAGCATGCCCCCTTTTGTTTGGGAGGTTCCCCCACCCACTACACATCACACATTCTAACACCTTAGAGCTAATGGGAGACTAGCTTGAATTTTAAACCATTATATGTACACTGTACATTTATATTTGAAATCTCCTTAAATAATAAAGTTGCTCTTTGTTTGAGCAAATTCATAAAGATCCATTTCTTTTACTGTGTGTGTTACTATAAAGAGTATTTAACTTGTGCTATTGATCTATTGATCAGCTGTGCCTTTACATTCTCATGGTGGATGTGGTTGATACTCTTGGGTCTATCACTGACAGGAAC